>CM029271.1:9740865-9778183 GCA_016920895.1 Vaccinium myrtillus
TAAATGTTTGTATATATATATATATATATATTTGTAGATCTGTAAACGTTCTTTTCGTTTTTGCTAGGTTTTCGTTTTTGTATGTAAATGTTCTTTTCGTTTTCGTTTTTGTATGTAAATGTTCCTTTCATTTTCGTTTTTGATCAATGTTTGTAGATCTGTTTTTGTTCTTTTCGTTTTCGAATCACCAGTAGATCTGTAACGCGATCTCTTCTCTGTGTGTGTGAGGAACCGAACCGACCTCAAAATCGAACCGAACAGGGACGAACCGAACCGGAACTGAACCGATCTCTAAACAACCGGTTTCGGTTCCATGTTCTATCCGAACCAGTTTTGTCCGGTTCACTCAAAATCACCCCTGAACCGAACCGAACCGAACCGGTTACACCCCTACTTCAAATCGTTCATTTTGTTCATCTTATTGTGTGAGTAGTTTACGTAAAAAATCAGGTTGATCGGACATTGGTAACTATGTTTTCAGACTGTATTTTTTTTTAAAACAAAACAGTTAAAAAACAGTTGTATGTGATTTTGTTTACAAAACTGTAAGCTAAGTGATCACCAATCAAATGATTACCGATGTTTAAATAACGATTTCGTGGTACAATGGTAACAGTTTGAGTGTAACGGTTTTGGTAGTATTGAATGCTACGTATGTAAAAATTATTTTATATTGCTTAAATAAGCCGTAATAGTTGAGTATTGGTCGTAACGATCGTGAACCGGTTCTTGAATCGGATATGGACCGATACGTGACGATAACCAGCCAATGCGAATGTAATTTTTCCTTCTCATCGGTATATCGGGGCGTAACGGTATCATAGAGGCCAAAACCCGTTACATAACAACCAATATTTAAAACCATGCCGATCAAACTAAAATTTTACGTGGACTACATACTCGACGAGAGTTCGAATCAAATAACAGAACAGGGGATGGGCCTCAAACCGACTACACAGCATGTGCACAACACACTTCCCACTCCCACTCGTAACATTGTGCTGCTATTTTTTTTCCCCGATACTTCAAGTGTCCGAACTAATTTATTCCATCTTTGATTATTGTTAAAGGACTAATCTCACCATTCACTAGTACGGCGTAATTAATGCTAGGCCAAACTCATAAAAAACTTTATGCCTAAATCATGAGAAATAGGGGCGGAGCTAATTGGTAAGGCAGGGTGGCTAGACTCTTACCGGTACAAACAACTTGATTTTTAAACAAACGATGCAAAAATAGCATTTTAAAAGATAATTGGTTTGAATCATAAAAATATGTATATATATATACACACACACAATAAACTTTTAATAAGGGATCCTTATTTAAGTTTCCATGCGGACCTAAGGGGTATTTTTGACTTTCCGGACCAAATTTCGACGATCCGAACCGCTCAATGTTTTTAAAACGTGTTTTTAAGAGCCATCCGCTCAATGTTTTTATCGAAAACTGTTTGGATCAAGCCCTTCTCGAGTTTTTTTTTTTTTTTTGATAATTCCTCGCAGGGGCCCTTAAAACACATTTTTAAAACCTTGAGCGGTTCGGATCGTCCAAATTTGGTCCGGAAAGTCGAAAATACCCCTACGTACGCCGGTTCGTATTGGAGAATTATACCGTAGTTTGTCGCGATCAACCCGGAACAGTACGTCGGTTCGCATCGGTACCGGTACATACCGTCCCAGTAAGAAAAACAGGATGCTCGCCAATACGAAATTAGTAACTTGCAAATCATCCGTGACATTAGCCTATAAGGGCACGCATTATTATGCTATTCTTAGTCTGTTTGTATGTGTAATAGAGTAAGGTGTTGCATTGAAGCATTGATGGCCTAGCTCACTTGTTGGCATACCCTCCAACTTTGAGGGCAGTTTGATATAGTTATTCCTTTGCTTATTGTGATGCTGTGTGAGGAAGTTCAATAGTCAACGGTGGACCAGAATGTAAAAAGTTTGACCGTCTAATCAGAAGACGACACATGTATATGAGGAATGTGTGACATTTGTCTTATCTTTCGTCCACAAAGATCGCGAGACCAAGCCACGTAGCTGGCCCGCAGTGGCAAAGTCTTAGGGGCGCGCCATTTGGTATGGCTATACGAGTATATTTTTTGGAAAATGAGATGAAGAGCATTTTGGCCTAGAGTCGGGGCACGTAATGGGTGGAGAGAAATCTAGAATCCCAGAAAAAGCGAGGGGTAGTGTGGCCTAGAGTAAAAGTCGATAGCACAAAGTGACCAACCAACATAAGTATTGCCAAGACACTTGTGTCTACTCCGATCACAAGGCAAGGGGCCCGTTGAGGCTTGGTTGCGGTAGTAGCATGATAAGCGAGTCATGACCTTACACAGTACAGGAATGGAGTGGGATCTAGTGACTTAGTGGCTTCAAAGGAGGAGGGTTCGCTACTAGGAGGGGGAGTATGGCCGATTGCGAGACCATCGCGAGGGAGTGATGCCATCCCCGAGGTCAGGACGTATGGAAGGGACACGTGTCAATTTTTTATTGGACCACAGGGTGCCCGAATAATGACCCATATGTCTATAAATATGATACATTCCTTTCAGATTTTAGAGTAGTGATTTCTTAGAAAGAAAACTTGGTGGGCGCTGATTCCTAGAGAAACAATATTATCCCTAGAGTGATTACTGTTCATTTTCTCAAAGAACACTACGAAAACCTCACCACACAAAATGGCTTAGGACCGTATAGCCTTCATCTCTTTTGTGCCTTTCTGCCTACCTCACTCCTCTAATATTACTCCATTCTCCCATTTTAATTATGGGAGAATTGTTATAAGGTCCACTATAGCTTAAATAAAGAATTACTCTAAGGTCCATTATAGCTTTTTGTAACATGTCTAGTTAGTTCCATAACTCCTCTAATCCACATTTTTGCAATTTCTAAGGTGTAAGGTCCACTCTCTATTTTTAATAGACAAATGTACCCTCACATTAAATTTAATACATAATATACTTTCATAGGGTACCCTAGGGTTTAGGTTTAGACATTTTCATAGGGTACCCTAGGTTTATGGTGCACTTTCCTATTATAGGATTTTTAGTGGTTTAGGCACTTTCATAGGGTACCCTATGGTTTAGGTTTAGGCACTTTCATAGGGTACCTTAGGGTTTATGTTTAAGGTGCACTTTCCTATTGTAAGGTTTTTAGTGGTTTAGACACTTTCATAGGGTACCCTAGGGTTTAGGTTCATAGAGTACCCTAGAGTTTAGGTTTAGGGTGCACTTTCCTATTTTATGGTTTTTAGTGGTTTAGGCACTTTCATAGGGTACCCTAGAATTTTAGACACTTCTTTTTAGAGTACCCTAAAATCCTAGGGTACCCTACCCTAAAATCCTAGGGTACCCTACCCTAAAATCCTAGGGTACCCTAAAACCCTAGGGTACCCTACCCTAAATCCTAGGTACCCTAAAACCCTAGGGTACCCACCCCTAAGAAGCGAGGGGTATTCTTGTAATTGGTAGGTGTGTGTGGGCTAGATGTGTTAGGATAATATTAGGTGGACTAGAAGTGTTAGGAAATAACTATAGTGGACCTTATAACAATTCTCTCATAATTAAATAAAGAATTTAATTATTAACCATCCTTACCTCTCAAGCACTTGTATTCCAAGGAATACTCGTATTCAGATTTGAACCTCTCTTATATGTTTGCATTCTTCAAGTTAATAAAAAAACACGCACAAGCATTTATGTATATGTGTAAAGAATGTGCGTTAGAACATCTTTGTGTTATTTTTTCCATTTTAATATTATCGAATCCCGTGTTTTCCATCCAATAATTTTTTTCCTTTTTTCTCACTCAATACCACTTCACTCGATTCATCATAATCATCATCAGCCATTCAACCCTAATTTTCCCAATCAAAAGTCGGAATCTCCAACCCAAAACTGCACTAGTCTCTCTCTCTCTCTCTCTCTCACACACACACACACACACAAACCCAAGCCCAAAAAACGAGGTGGATTTGGACCCAAAACCCCCTAATTTGCTAAGAGAAGGGGTGAGGCCCTGCTTGGCAAATTCACTCCAACCCGGATTTGCAATCCACCCTCTCCCCAAATCCGACTTCTATTTTTTGCAACAAAACACCGGAGATGTGTAGGGATGGGATTATATATCTGGGCGGCTGGTAAATCAGGGGGCATCTTCGGCATCCAAACAAGGCATTAGAGGGGGATAAGCTTTACCCCCTCCCATATCCCCTTTCCTTCTCTCATCAACAAACATCTCATTCTTTATCCCATTCCCTCCATTATCCCCCTCTCTATGTTATCTTTCTCCTTTATACCCCAAACAAACAAGCCTTTATAATAGACAAAAGAAAAGAAAGCCAAGGGAAAGTAATCAAAAGTCAGTTTGCTTCTCTTATCCTTCCTCATTCTTTCCTCTTCTCCTTTACTACGCACATTGCACAGTATCTTTTTTCCCTTCTCTTTTTAAACCAAACATGGAAAAATAGTTTTCTTCTTTGGGGTGCTTGGATACTTCACGTTTGCATTTTTCAGTTTCTCATTTTAGATTTTTTTGATAGAGGCCAAAAGCCTAAAGTAAGCCCAAAGGAGCTTTACACTTCTTATTTTTTGTTCAAGCGAAAAAGACATTTTTGCCCTTCTTATATGCCTTAGGTAATTAATTTGTCTAATGCCTCGGACTTTTTTTTTTCCCTTCTTGTTCAAATGTTTAGGGTTAATTAATTTGTCTAATGTTCTGTAAACTATATTACGGTTGGTACTTATCTGAGATTATGTAACAATTTGATTTCCATCCTCTATGGTTTTATTTTCTCTCTGTGTAACAAACAATGAATAACATTTTCTTAAGGTAATATTTGTGGTAATTCCTACTTAAAAAAAAGTATTGGAGACTATTAATAAATGAGATGCATATTTTTGGAAGTGAAAAGACCAAACGATATTCTAGTTAACAATATCTAAAAAAATTGTTTGAAATGTTTATTCATACACAGTATAGTACAATAATAAATAACCAAGGGCAACATTGTAAAAAAACAATTCATAATCCATTTTGAAGATTATACTCCCAAACCTTATTCCTGTTGCAAAATGTATTATGTACACATTTTCCAAACACTCTACGGATTTATAATACATTTTGACCATAATCAAAATGCAAAAAGTTATATATAAAAAAAAGGGCTCCCAAACACTCCCTAGTTTTCTTTCTTTCTCTTTGTATGAATAAAAACAAATAAATTATTGTTCATTTATTTTCTTTCTTCCTTTCCTTTAGGCTTTGTTTGGAACCCAAGGAAAAGAAAGGAAAGTAAAATAAAAAAAAATTCCTCTTCCACTGTTTGGGTTGAGACTTGAGAGGAAAAGGGAGAAGAAAAAAAAAACTAAACTAAATTATTTTAACTTAAAAATTCGCTTTTAACTTTCCTTCTTTTTTTCTTTATTTTATTTTCTTTTATTTTCCTTTCTTTTCCCTGACTGCCAAACAAACAGAGCTTCTACGAAATTCCAAACGAACAATTTAAGACCGGGAGAATTATTTGCAACAGTGTGCTGGAATATATGTAAAAGCTAGGAACGAATGGGTGTCTTGCAAGTTGCAAGAGTAGAGGAAAGCAAAGTCAGTGTCATCTGAGTTCAATGATGGAACGAATGGGTGTTTATCCTTATTCTTTAAATTTTATTTCTCGTAGTTGTAATGGGGTGGTTCAGAGGCGGACACAAGATTTGTACTCAGCAGGGACCCGAATCACATGTATTTTTTCATTAATAAAAAAAATTATAGTCTATGATATAAATATAGCTACTTACTAGATCTAAAAAGAAGACGGAATTGTGTACAGATACATAATCGCATCTAATTTTATAGCTACGAACGAAAAATGGTCGATAACTTGAAAATTTTAAGGGGAGTTTTTCACACATATATAGAAACTTATCAATTTTTTTTTTCCACTCAAGAGACTTACTTGCTGGAGCCGATCCTATATAACTTTTCCAAATTAACCTAAAAATATAGTATAATCAGTGGGATAATTGGGGGGTGTGTAGGAGCCCGAGACCCCTCTTGCACGCCCCTCCACCTGCCTCTGAAGGTATTCATTCTCTTGTTTACGAAAGTAACTTGGTTTGGGTACATAATTACAACAACAACAATAATAGAATCATCCAATCCCCAATCATTGGAGGTATGGGCGGAAATAATTGGAGACAAACCTAATCTTTCGCAATATTCACAAAGTGGTTGCTCTCAGAATATCACTAAAAAGTAAACTACACTAAAAAAAAAAACATATAATGTATACCGTACTTCATAATAAATTATAAAAAGTTCATACGAAATTACAGCAGACACCAACTTAGTACTTGTTAGAAGCAAACAATCACTCCCTCCGTCCCGAATTTCTTGTCCGTTTACGTGCATGCCTATCCTTTTTCAATTGCTTATATCTTTCAGTATTTAATATTTTTCACAATTTTAAAAACTGTGTTTAGTAGAACTTATGGAGAATTATCAAACGAGATCCATATTTGAGTATTTATAACATTATATATTTGAAAATCTAAATATTTTTTGGGGTGTCAAAGTGGACAAGAAATACAGGACGGAGCGAGTACAATTTAATTCCAAAAGATGCTTATTATTTCTCATTCTTTTTGCTTATTTTACCTTTAATTAAAAGCTTAAGATAAGTGGGGAACACTATGATGATTGTTGTAATGTTTAGAAATGCTCTCGAGACAACCTTATTTCCCTAACATCATCATTAAACCACCAAAAAACCCGGCCGACAAAAGTACAATTACAAAGCATGAAAGTACCTTTTCCTCTGTTTTTTGACAAACTATTGTCATTTGACACGATGTGTTTTTGTATGGTTTCATTAAATTGCAAAACAAACTATGTGACTTGTTGGTTCTTTCGGCTACAACAATGCTACAAAATACTCCAAATAAAAATGTACAAATTCGAACACAAATATGTAATCTTGTACTTGGTTTTGCTCGGTAAATGAGTGACTCCCACACATCAGACGATTTCGAGAACATCTTTACACGAAGCATAGATTTTTAGTAAAATCTACTATGCACGTTCTACTAGATCCGAAACATTATTGTTTTGGAGAAAACTTTAATTTACACCGCCGGTATAAAATAATGTTTTCTCTTTGTTAATATAAAGGCACCATATTTTAACTCAGCCCACAACACTTGCTATTGCACCACTTCATAACGAGTTTTTTTTTCTTTTTTTTCTTCTTCTCATCACACAGTTTTCGCACTATAATTATTATTTTTTTACATCTGGTGGTTAAAAATTAAGTTAGAACGACTAATATGTAAACAGAGAGAGCTATGTAAACAACCAATATGTAAATTTGAAGTTAAAACGACCAATATTAAGTTGAGCCTACATAAACGAGTCAAACTTTTGCGAGCCAAGCCAAGTTTTAGCGAGCTCGTTAGACAAGATGCCAACCAATAAACAAAAGGAAACGCCAAAATGCCATAAGAGGGACAAGGAGCAAGCGCGCTCAAGTGGCTCAACCACAGCTAATCATTCACTAATCTTTAAGGGTGGTTCTATTCGCAGCCCATTTTTAACTACATACAGCCCGTTTGCTACATACAACCCTGATGAGGTGGCAAATCTACAAATTTGCTTCATGTAACCCGGCATTTTTCCAAAATTGCCCCTTTCCACTCAAAACCCTTTATCCTCTCTTCCCTCCTCACACACCCAAATCGATACAGACCTCCATCTCTCTCTCTCTCTCTCTCTCTCTCTCACAGACCACCTCCATCAGACTCTCCATCTCTTCCATTTCACCATTCCTGGCGAGAGAAACCGTGGACGGTGGAAGGCGGCGGTGGTCCGGAATTGTCGGCGACGGAACTGCTCGATTCTGGGTTCGCCGGACTATGATTCTCTCTCCTCTCTTCCCCCCTCTATCTCCCCTCTGCCTTTCGTATTTTGGGTTTCAATCAGATTGGGTTTCGATAATTCTTGATTTGTTGGTTTGAACGGAAGACTTGATTTGTATGACTTTGGTTATGTATGTATAATTTCAGCTCGCTGGTTTTCGCACACTCCGATATTAACTCCCGAAATTATACCCATAATTCGGATACAAACTGCTGAATTATGTCCAAAATTGCGGATATTAACTACCATCACCAATTTCTGCTCTCTGGAGTTTGAGGTTCAGATATTAACTCCCGAAATTATACCCATAATTCGGATACAAACTGCTGAATTATGTCCAAAATTGCGGATATTAACTACCATCACCAATTTTTGCTCTCTGGATCTGGATGTGGATTGAGGTTCGGATATTAACTACCGAAATTTTCCACAAAGTTCGGATATAAACTACCATCACCAATTTCGGATATAAACTCCCGGTTTTATAGGTAAATTTCGGGTATTAACTACCGAAATGTATTGCGATTTTCGGGACTGTGTGTACCGTTTCGAACGAACAACGGCTGAAAAATCGAAAAAGCAATGGGTTACTCTTGGGTCGTTTTTTGCTCGAAAATCTTCATGTCTGGGTTACTCTTGGTCTGTATTTGTGCATCCATTGGTGGACTTGGAGTTGTAAGTTGCTCCATTACTCTTTGGAGCTCTTCAACCCCCTTTGATTCAACAAGGTTTTCCATTGAGAGAGATGAAAGATGAGGGGCATAGGAGGATATTGGGGGTTAATGGCTAGGTTGTTTTCGATTGGAGGAGGAGGAGAGATTTTTTTCGATTGGGGGAGGAGGGAACACGATGGAGGAGAAAGGAAGAAGAAGAAGTGGGCTGGTATGTAGCAATTGAGAGAAAGTGGGGTGGGTTGGTATGAAGTAATTTGAGGGGCTAAATGGTCTTTTCACAAGGAAGGTTTTGGTATTTATTTTGGATGGGTTGTATTTAGGGAAAATGGGCTGCGAATAGAACCACCCATCTTTAAAACCGGATGGACTAAAGGGGGATAAGAAGCAAACTCATCCTTTTCTTCCTCTTTTAAGTCTTTGACGATCGGGGATGGAGCCGGGCCAGCAAATGCGGTCGCCCTTGCAAGAAAAAAAAAAACCTCTAGCATTATATAGGGAAAAAAAAATCCAAAATTTTCCTGTGATTATATAGGCTCGTCCCTGCGTAGTGAAATTCTCCGTCCTTGTTGACGATTGTCGGCCTCCCCATTTTCTGTCATCAAGCTCAACTCAGTAGATGGACTAAAGAGAACATCAGAATCATGGAGGACATTTTGAGTCCTTGGGCCGTTACCCAAACTAAGGCCCAAAGCAGCTTCTTTCAAATTAGGCCGACCCTCCTGACATTATATGCAGTTAAATGTAATCATTAATAAGTTCTAAAATTATGATCATAGGAGAATAAGTTATTTCCGCTTATGGTGGAAATAAATATTTCATCCAAACCAATCACAGCCATGATCATACTTTATTTTGTTCAAAGTACCTCACGGATTTGGGGTGCCTGCTGTGCACCCACCGCACAGCATGTGCTATGCACCTATCCGAGCCGTTCGTTGCTCGGATGGACGGCCCAGATTTCATCTTGCATGCGTGGCAACGAACAGTTCGGATGCAAAGGTGCTGAGGTGAAATTTGGGCCGTCTATCCAAGTAACGAACGGCTCGGATGGGTGCACAACACCTGCTGTGCGGTGGCTGAACAGCAGCCACCCCGTGTCCGTACCTCACATATTCTAGCCATGATCATACTTTGATCGAGAATAAGTTATCCACGGCTAATTACCATAGTTGTTCACCGCCATGATCACACTTTGATTTTGTTCAAAGTACCTCACATATTCTAGCTATGGTGTTTCGATTCATTAGGAGTATCTGTTGACCATGTTCGGTTGGGTTCTTGAGAACTCAGCTTTCAAGTTTTGAAGTGGGCCCCCCTCCATTTTCTCTTTCATCTACATTTTTAGAAATATTTCTTTAGTGCATATCGGGCCCACTTCGAAGACCCACACAAATGATCTAAGCCGTCCGTTAGTTCTAAAATTATTCTTTGAGTCATTCAGAAAAAAACCAGGTCAATTGTATAATTTTAAGTACTTGATCCAGTTGTCTAACTTTCTTTCAAACTTCTGTTAGAATTCAGGATCCTAAATTGTGGATGATTAATTAGAATATGGATCAACCACTTATAGTTTTTCGAATGAGCTGATTTTTTAGGAGTGACTCAAAAAATTATTTTAAAAATTAATGAATGGCTTGGATCATTTGTGTGGGTCTTCGAAAAGGGCCTCATGGACCCATCTTCCACAAGGTATGCACTAAAGTAGTATTTCTAAAAATGTAGATGAGAGAGAAAATGGAGGGGGCCCACTTCAAAAAGTGAAACCTAGGTTCTCAAGAACCCAACCGAACATGGTCGTCAAGTTCTTTACATCGGCACTCTTTTCACTTACCATTGCTGGTCGCCCTTCATGATCATATGCACTCCCTTCGTCCCAAATTGTTGTGCCACTTTCATTTTTTCAAATAATTGTCTATATTTCACAATCTATAATGTTCTTTATAATTTTGAAATATGTATTTAATAAAATTAAGAGTGCTGATTTTGGGGCTCCCGTTTTTTATGCAGGCACTCCAATATTTAATAAAGTTACAAAACTATCATTTTAAGATATAAAAATTACTAGAGGCGCTCCACCCCAAATTATCTCCTCATTTACTATGACACTCCAATCGGAAAAATGAACCAAAACCAAACATAAACATTAGGTTCTAAACATTAACATTAATATTACGTTCCAAACATTAAACATCCACAACATAAACATTAGGTTCCAAACATTAAACATGCATCTATATCAGAATCTTTCACGCCACAAAAAAAAAATGCTAGAATTCTCCAAAATAAATAGCACACAATTGAAAATGTCGATGCTGCAAAATCTTCATAACGGCTACGACACAAGATCTTTATATTTTCATACTCATTATCTACCATATTTTCCCCTCAAAATCTTTATAACAGCCGCAAATCTACTATTTGCTTTTGTAGAGTGCCTAATGTAATGGAATAGTAGGCAATTCAGTGACGTGCATTAAAAAGATTTGAGCAATATCTGCTTTTTTTCTGATTAAAAAAAAAACTATTTTTTTTTTTGAGTAAATCATGGAACTTGCAAAAGGGTAATTTTGGAAAACTACTGTAGCTTGGAGCGCCCCTACCTCAAAATTGGGAGTGCGAATATCAATTTCCTAAAATTAATTGAGATCTATCAAACAAAATCCATATTGCATATAAAAATTATTATGGATCAAAAGATATGGATAATTTTTTTACAGATCCCAATAGTAACATGGTATAACACTTTGGGATTGAGGGAGTAAATTTTTTCGTTTACCTCAAATATTGTAGGTACTGTATTTTTATTGATCAGCAACATTGATTTCTTTACCGGTAGCATCCATTGTATTCACGCTTTCATATTATTATTTTTTTAATATAAGAAAACAGCTCAATTTTCAAACTTATACATAAATCCAATAGTCTACAATTGTCCCTATAAATCTTACGGCTGAGATGAATGATTTTCGAAATAACAAATCCAACAGTCATCTATATTACATTACACAACAATCATCCATATAACAAATCCAAAACTTCAACCAACAAAAGGTCAATCGATAGATATCCACTGTCCCGTGAACCAAATTGTTATCTACCTGAAAAAAATTTGCAAAATAAAGACTAATCATCAAATGGAGCACTGATTAACCCACCAAAGAAGAATAACTTGACATTTTCCACAAACTGGTTTTACAATCCACTGACCAAATGGAAAAAATAGCAATTGATGCTCTGATTTCCCTTATAATGCTACATCAAGAAAACTGGTAATGATTTTAACTGATTCATGGACTGACTGGATTAACAAAAGTCTTTAGTCTGTTTTAACACCCCACTGAAATTTCAAAACCCAATAATGGTATAAAATTGGTATCCTTCGAAACTCCCTCTCGAGAAGAATTTGGGTAGTGGAGGGTACCACGCGGTAGGCTTGGGGGATGGTGCGGTGCACAAAATGCACTGCACCGTGTAGTGTCCCATCCGAACGTCCATTTCGACAATGGACAGCTCAGATTTAATCCGAGCAGTGAATTGAATCCAACCGTCGATTGTTTGGATTAAATCCGAGCCGTCCATTGTCGAAATGGACGGCCGGATGATGTGCACTGCACCGTGTAGTGCATTTTGTGCACTACAGGGACCCCTCGGCCCCACGCGGTATCCTCTCGATGCATCCGGGTCGTCTAATATTACAACTGACGGTCCAGATTAAAAGTGCCGTCCGGATTTAAAAAAAAAAAACAAAACAAAAGGAGCATTTTAATCTAGACTGTCGGATGCATTTTTGGACGGCCCGGATGCACCGCACGGGTACCACGTCACCCATACCCTATTTGCACCCAAGTTTTTCTCCCCTCACTGACTTCTACGTGTACAAACCCGAACAGAAACGTGATAAGTCAGATCCGTGAATCAAAAATAAATCCACAATCTCTATCAAACGATTTTTACACTACGGCAATTAAAATCTACTAATAATAATCAACCAAACAGGGTCGGCTCTGACATTTGCGAGGCCTAAATTATACTTTTTCAATGGGGCCCCTATATCTCAATAATATACTTTGCATAGATCAAAATAGTTAGGGAAAAAAAGGGCCACTTAGCCAAAAATTCAAAACATTTGGCAATTTTAAAGGGTAGGATAAGGAACTTTTGCAATCGAACATAAAAACAAAAAACATTTGCCATTTTTAAAAGGAAGGACAATGAACTTTTGCAATCGAACATAAAGACAAATTTTTTTTTTAATGAAGTGTTACTAATTTTTTAAAAATTCAAATTTCGAACATAAAATTTAAAAAAATCACCACCCCACCTCCGGCCGACCACCACCCCACCTCTGGCGGAGCACTTCCGGCAACCAAAAAAATTAGTGAAGTGTCACCAATTTTTTAAAATTCAAATTTCGAACATAAAATTCAAAAAAATCACCACCCCACCTCCGGCCGACCACCACCCCACCTCTAGCCGAGCACTTCCGGCGACCAAAAAAATTAGTGAGATTTCACTAATTTTTAAAAGTTCTAATTTCGTAACCTCACACCACCCGAGCTCCGGCTGACCACTTCCGGCGACCCAAAAACTAGTGACATGTCACTAATTTTTAAAAGTTCTACTTTTTTTATAGAAAATTCAAAAAAAATCAACTCCTACCTCTCGCAGATCACTAACCCGCCTTTGGCCGACCACTTCCGGCAACCCAAAAAATTAGTGAGATTTCGCTAATTTTTAAAAGTTCCAATTTCATAACGTCCCACCACTCGAGCTCCGGCCGACCACTTCCTGCGACCCAAAAACTAGTGACATGTCACAAATTTTTAAAAGTTCTTCTTTTCTATAGAAAATTCAAAAAAAAAAAATCAACTCCTACCTCGCACAGATCACTAACCTGCCTTTGGCCGACCACTTCCGGCAACCCAAAAAATTAGTGAGATTTCACTAATTCTTAAAAGTTCTAATTTTGTATCCTCACACCACCCGAGCTCGAGCCGACCACTTCCGGCGACCCAAAAACTAGTGACATGTCACTAATTTTTAAAAATTCTAATTTCGTATAGAAAATTCAAAAAAAATCAACTCCTACCTCTAGCCGCGCACCACCCCACCTCCGCCCCACCACTTCTGGCGACCCAAAAACTAGTGGCATGTCACTAATTTTAAAAAATTCTAATTTCCTACAGAAATTCAAAACTAATGAGAAGTTCATCTTGCAAAAATTAACCGTCCACTGTTTTCTAGAAAAATTAGAAACTTAGGGATATCCGACGAAGGTGTGTCAAGGTGAGCCCCACACACCTTATTAGCTCTAATACCATGTTAGAAAAGTGAATAGACAATTTTTATTGATGTATATTGATGTGTATAATTGACATGTTAAACATAAACCTAGCATGCCTTTATATAGGTTGCAAAACAACAAAATTAGGAAAACATTCATAACAACCAAATTAGGAAAACATTCATAACAAGGAAATCTAGCTAAACACGAATAATAGCCTCAACAGGAAAGATAATATTAAAATCTAGAGTACATGGTAACATAATATTCCTAATATTATTCTAACAAAAAAAAGAATTATCCCAAATACCAACACTGGTTTTTTTTTTTTATATAAATTAAATTATCAGAAACGTAATCTCAATTCCAGAACCAAAATGTAAACTGTTTTTTTTTCTTTCGAAAATAATAAAAACCGTGTTACCCAAAAAGGGACTTGGGGGGCATGCTGTGCACAGCCATGCTGTGCATGGTGCTGTGCACTCCTCGGCCGTTGGATCGAGTTTTGGACGGTTCGGATGCGTTCGGCAATTATCCTTTAATTTTGATTTATTTTTACGGTAAAAAATCAAAACACATCCGAGCCGTCCAAAACACGATCCAACGGCCGAGGGGGTGCACAGCACCATGCACAGCATGGCTGTGCACAGCATGCCCCCCATTTCCCCCCAAAAGGGTTTTGTTTTAAGCTTGTAGGAATAAATATTATGAAAAAACAGATTCTGAGATTTTTTTTATTAATAACAGAAAAATAACAAACAGAGATTTTGGATATAGAAGTGAGTTTACAAAATAAATAAACGAACATGAATAAATTATAAATAAGTTAAAAATTCAAACCGAATCCTATATTGCCAGACTATCTTCGGTGTCTGTTTCCCATGATAAGACGTACGATTGCACAATATCGGCTGCACCTCGCCGGAATTGTTCAGCAAACCGAACTCTGTAGTACTCTCTCACACAGAAATAAGAACAACTCGAATGTAAAAGAAGATAAGAAAATTGTTTTCTGGTGTTTTGAAACAAGGAGAGGAGAGACCAATTTAGTAATATTCAAGGGAAGCCTCTGTCATTAATATGGGGAGTCTCAAAATTCAATATTGAAATCAATAAAAAAAAATTAAATTTTGTAATAGCAAATTAAATTTGCAGGAATGAATTCGCAGCAGTTATAAAATTGAATTTGCTATTCAATTCATGAAATTGAATTCACAAATTAATTTGTTGCACCAAAATGGCAATCACGCCCTCTTCATGAGACAAGTTTTCATTCATTCCTCAATGATTTTCGTTCTCTCTTTCAATGGTTTAATCCTAGGAGTATGTAAACCCGTTTATACGTACCTTAAAAAAATTATCGGGTTCCACTTTATTTTTGGCTCAAAGTGCCCAAAAATTATGAACCAAATTACCCCATTTCCAACAGAAGCACTCAATGTTGCCCATCAATTATTGCACTTTAGAGATCATTACAAAACCGCACTATGCCCCCCAACGCCGAAAAAATGTGATCAGATTTTCAACCTTCAAAGTTCTTGTCATTGCAGCCAACCATGGATTCTCGAACATCATTGTCGAAGGTGACTCGCTACAAGTGGTTCAAGCAATAACTCAAGATGGGCAATCCTTCTCGGATTGCCGTTCTATTCTTGTTGATTGCTTGGTACTTGTACCCTATTTTCATCTTGCTCTTTTATTCATGTTAAGCGTTCTTGTAATAGGGTTTCTCATTCATTGGCTAAGGAAGCCCTATTAGGTTCTAGATTGGAGTGTTGGGGGGGGGGGGTGGTCCTGTCCCTCAATATCTCGCCCATGCTGATGTTCGGTTTTTGGACCGCTCTCATTCGTAATAAAATTCTTTATCTTTCCGGGGAAAAAAAAAAAGAATGCCATCCAAACATTGCTTGAAATCCTCAATTGATAAACCATTAATGTTGTGCTTTGATCTGATCGAGAAGCCAACTCCAATCTTGACAAGATCACATACTTGACTCCAATCCAGACCACGATTTCTAAAGAGTATCATTTCTCACCTTTCGTATCGACCAAATCACTGCAAAGAAAGAATCAGCCCATATTTGTTTCTCCAAATTGATTTTTCACGGTTTTTTATGTGATGTATTGTAAGAGAATGACATGTCTCGGTGTTTGAAAAAAACAGTTTATTGTTAGTGGAACATCCCCTCAATTGACCAAATACTAATAGGGACAAGATTAAATAAGCTTGAATCCCGATATGCGTATAATTTGTAGAATTGTTTCGTGTTATATTTTAAGGTCCTCATTAAATTGATGAGAACAAATGATTTTTTAACCCATATTACATTTTCCGATAATCTGTCTCTAGTCACATTTGTTGAGTTTTCCGTTTGATTTTAGCAACCCAGTCGCTAAAATCTATCATGATTTTAGAAAATGAGTTCACCAGGTGCTAAAATCACGATTGATTTTAGGCATGATTTTAATCAAGGTTGATTTTAGCAACTGGGTTGCTAATTTTTTTTGGAAAACTAGGCCTAAGGAGAGTCAAACCAAACAAATAATTCTTTTAGTATGTAAATAAGGGTGCCACCCAAAATCCTTCGATATTAGAACTACAGACAGAATGTTATTGCCTTCATTCTTACTTTAAAAGCCAAAAAAAAAAAGGAAAAGGAAAAGAGAAAAGAGGAATTCAATCACAGCAAATCCACAACGCAAGGAGAAATAATTAAAGAGAACTCAGAAACATTGCCCGTCCATTCAAGTGCACAAGCTGTGGAGCACCACAGTCTCAACAGTCAGCCCCGGCCCGAACCCGAACAGCACGCCCCACTCGAGCCCTTCACCGGTGGTCTTGAGCCCTTCTTCGGCCGACTTCTTCCTCATCTCATTCATAATGAACAGCACACACGCGCTTGACATGTTACCGTACTCGCTCAGCACGTGCCTCGTGGCCCGTAGCTTCTCGGGCTTGAGGTTACACTTCAGTTCCACTTGGTCTAGAATGGCAGGCCCACCTGGGTGCGCAATCCAGAAAATTGAGTTCCAGTCAGAGATACCCAATGGCTGAAACGCCTCCGTGAGGGCCTTTTCGATGTTCTTCGAGATCAGACCAGGAACGTCCTTGAGAAGGTGGAAAGTAAGGCCCACTTCGCGAAGGTGTCCATCGATGGCCCCTTCACTGTCGGGCAAAATGGTTTGGGCTGCCGAGACCAACTCAAACAATGGCTTCTCAACTTCGGGAATCGGGTCTGCACCCACAATAATAGCGGCGGCGCCATCCCCGAAAAGGGCCTGTCCCACTAAACTGTCGAGGTGCGTGTCACTTGGCCCGCGGAAAGTGACAGCAGTGATCTCAGAGCAAACGACTAGAACCCGAGCACCCTTGTTGTTCTCTGCCAGGTCCTTGGCCAAACGTAGGACCGTGCCACCAGCGAAGCAACCCTGTTGGTACATCATGAGACGCTTGACTGACGGGCGGAGGCCGAGGAGCTTGGTGAGCTGGTAGTCGGCGCCGGGCATGTCGACACCGCTGGTGGTGCAGAAGACCAAGTGAGTGATTTTGGATTTGGGTTGGCCCCATTCTTTTATGGCCTTTGTGGCAGCCTCTTTGCCCAGTTTGGGGACTTCCACCACAACCATGTCCTGCCTAGCGTCCAAGGAAGGTGCCATGTACTCACACACACTGGGATTTTCCTTCAAGATTTCTTCGTTTAGGTACATGTAACGCTTCTTGATCATGGATTTGTCGCCTGTAATTGATAGCAAAATATGAATGAAAATAATTTAAAAGGAAACTAATAACTCAAGGTCTCTTAAATAGTTAGTTCTACTGTCTAATTATTCAATGCTCCCAGATCGGAGCCCGGGTGGTGCTTCGAGACAATCTAATATCGCGCACGTTCTCGTGGGATCCACAACAAAGCGTATGGATCTCACAACGACGTAGATGTGTTGTGTTGGAATGATCCGGATCACCAAGTAACCGTGCTTTAGGATTACGGTTCAATCACTCATCTTTTAGGCACTTGAATAAGAGATGAAAATTTCCCGAATTAGCTTAAAAAAAAAATGTACCTATACATCCCCCAATCCCTAGATTTGTTAATTCAGTATTGAATTTCCAAATCTTTTTCTGTCACATAAGAAGTAGGTGGACGTATTTAATGTCACACATTACGTGAACCCTTTTTTCCTCATATATACAACAGATTGAACAGGTCAATATTACTGCTACATACATCATAACAGCATGTCACATGCATGTACAGAATCCATAAATTCCCGTCACTGAAACACCAAGTATGAGATCTTCCCGTTGCACCCAAAAAAGAGAAACATTAAGTAGGGAGAAAAAATTGGGTGCCGAGCAGGTAAGAGTACACATGGTGCCGAGCGCGTATCTCGGTCATCCAAAAGTGTTTTGGATGGTTCAGATTTCTCTTGACCCTCCCCCTCTCTCTCCTCTTTTTTCTTTAAAAAAATATTTTTGGACTGCCGAGATACGTGGGCAAGTTTTTCCCCTAGCTATTAAGCAACATGAAAAATAAATCACCAAAACTGCATATAGAGGAAAACATATATGGTGATATTTAGTAACTTACACATGCGCTGGAACTTCTCTTTGAGCTCTGTCTTGTGCTCGCTGTTAGTGATCCGGAAGTAGTAATCCGGGTACGTGCTCTGATCGACGCAGTTCGGTGGAGTAGCGGTGCCGATGGCCATGACAGTCGCCGGACCTTCGGCCCGTTGTGCCTTGCGAACTTCCTCGACGGTGACCATTTTTTGGCCGGAGAAATATGTAAGTGGTGGTCGGAGCTTTTTGTGATGTGCTAAGAGCGGTAGATAATTGTTGAGCTTGTGACAAACTCGGTGGTCATGTGGGTGTATATATATACGTGACCAACATAAAATGGTAGCTAGGAATCACGTGCGTAGCAACTTGGAGAGGCTCGCTAAGCACGTGAGGGGTGGGTTTTGGTAATGTTCGATTTTTATACTTCCTCGTCAAATGGCTCCAAATGATTTGGAATCTCTTGTACCTACTCGTCAATTGACCATCAAGTAAAATGGACGTACACCAATAGGTCTAATTCACATAGAGATGTGTTTGTTGCAAAACCTACCTGAGCTAGCTAGCTAAGCTAAGTTGGTCCGGATTTTTGCATTTCATTAGGAGGTCTGGCCGTCCGGGATTTGACTCTTCCCACCTACGTGTGAGTGTTATTCGCTTTGTATTCGTTAGGGATTATTTCTTCCGTTAATAGGACTATTAGTTAGTTTGAGCTTATAATGATTGTTGACTTGTTCGAGTTTGATGTAATTTTGATACTTGTATTCTTCAGCTGCTAATAATAATAAAACGACATATACATTGAATAGTGTCTGAATCCGTACCCGAACATGCATTTTCCAATGGATAGACAAGAGTCTCAATAATTTGTTTGTGGGGAAGTGTTAGGTGTCTAAATGTGTGCCCAAACATTTGTATGTAAAGCATTTTCCGAGGAGGCTGCTACGCGTACAGAGATAAACATACAGAAAACGTACAGATCAGTTCGTGGACCCACTTTTGCGTCCCACAAGAAACGATCCGAGCCGTTCATTCATCTTAAAATAAATTTTCGAGGGGCCCCGTGAGAAATCACCTCAATCAGACGTGCGTAAGTACTCGATCTAAAGTCCACCCCGTTATCGTTTGTGTGAGACGCAAAAGTGGATCCACGAACTGATCTGTACATTTTTCTTCTGTCCCCTTAGGATTTCCGATTTTCAAATGGGTTGGGCCAAAATGGGATGAAGGATGATAGTGTGTTGGTCATAAAAGCTGTGACCCTTGATTTGCAGTTTTTTGAGGATGGCACGGTGGTTGCATGAACCACAATCGAGGTCTTGGTTTTCTAGGTGTTCCTTCAAACACCCATCGATCTTATACTCTTTTCGTTCTAAATTGTTAGTCGTTCTTTTTTTTTTTGAATGTCCCAAAAATAATATCCACTTTGAAAAGTAAACATAAAAATGTTATGCAATATTACTCTTTTACCCTTTCTTTTTACACTTATGTGTCATGTCAATCAGGATTAAATAGGGGTAAATTGAGAAGGTCAAACCCAATTAAATATCTCATCATTCTACCCATAAAAACTCACTTCTTCAAGACGGACAAGCAAATTGGGATCCGGGGTGGATGCTATGCGGTAGGTGTTGTGCGGTAAAACTACATCATTTTACTTGATTTTTGTGCATACTTCCAAAGCTTCCAAGGGCATTGTTTGGAGGAAAAAAAAAACCAATTACAAATATTTTGTAATAAAATATTTTGTAATGAATTACTCCGGAAGTCATTTTTCCTCCATTTGACAGAAAATATCTCATAGGTAAAATACTTTGTAATAAAATATTTTGTGGCCAAACAAACGGAGCGAAGAAAAGTAAACTTAAGTTGTCTTCCCAGCAACCCATGAAATACGGACTCTGGGGGGGTGCTGCACAGCCAAGTGCTGTGCAGCGTGCTGTGCAGCCGCAAAGCGTGGCCGCACCGGCCACGTTTCGGCGATCCGAGACGTTCACCGGATAGCCCTCGTCGAGTACTATAAGTGTACCAAAAATCAACTTGATCGGATATCGTTAAGTACCTAATCGGAACACAAATAGATTGAAAAAAATGGGTTTATTGATTTGAATCCAGTGTTTATGTACATTTGTGTTCCATTTCATTTCAATCTATTTGTGTTCCGATTAGGCACTTAACAATATCCGACCAAGTTGATTTTTTAAACACTTATAGCACTCAACGAGAGGTATCCGGTGAACGTCTCGGATCGCCGGAAAGTGGCCGGCGCGGCCGTGCCATGGATGCACAGCACGCTGCACAGCACTTGGCTGTGCAGCAGCCCCCCAGCTTCCATGAAATACACATGGTAAACTGGTTAAGATGAGGCTCGAAGACTTTTGACTTTGGATAATACTTTTTGCGATATGCTCAATAAATATGGTCATTTATCTCATCTTGTTAACTAGCATAAGGTGTAATGTTAAGTGCAATTTTTTTTTTGGTGTTAAGTAAGTTAATTGTAATTTTATTAAGGGGGTATTCCAGTGTTTTTAGAATAAACTGGTTTTTCACGGTTTTTTATGTGATGTATTGTGAGAGAATGACCTATCTCGATTTTTGAAAAAAAACTGTTTTTGTTGGTATATACCTCCTAAGCAGCCAACTTTCTATGGACCACCTTTGTTTCTACGGTGACCGACCTATCTAATGATTGTATTTGTGTAAAATTTCAAAGTGGACCCCACACAATGTGGTGTACATTTGGTGTACGATGCACTTGTAGAAATTTTGGAAAATTGCACTGGCAAGAAATTTCCAACTCAAGAAATTTCTAAGATTGGAAAATTGCACCGTCAAGAAATTTCTAACTCAAGAAATTTCTAACTCTTTCTAAGATTGGAAAATTGCACTCTCAAGAAATTTCTAACTCAAGAAATTTCTAACTCAAATTGCACGTCAAGAAATTTCTAACTTTTTCTTTGCTCTGATTTAGCCAATGATCCTGCGTGGAAAGGCAAAAATATTATCAAATAGGTAGATGATAGTGACTACTCAGTAGTGGTCCTGTTTTATGTTTTATTACAAAGTTTCCCTTCTAGTTTTAAAGTATTACAACTGTTATCCTAGATTTAGTTTTTTCTCTACTCTATCCGGTCACTGACTAATCTAAACTAGTTGTGCGGAAAATAGATTAATCAACTGAATATTATTATTTTCTCTAATACGCTGTAAATGGTATTCTGAAATATTTAATTTGGCTTTATAAAATTCTTTTGTACTATTATCCGTGATATTTATAGCAAGTAAAATATGAGCTCTAATAATATGCAAACGTCCTATATTATTTGTTTGTCTACAATATTCATGAAATATTTCTATGCTGCAGTTAAGAAGAGTTTCACAGGTAAACTTATTCAATGGCATAAACTGGACGTCTAATTCTGAAATCGATTGCTTCTATAATACTGTCTAACTAATTGTTCTTTTTCTTCTAAGATCTGTGATCTTTCTCTATTTAATTGTCTTAAAAAATCTATGTTATTTCTTATTAGCAAAAGATTTTCTATATTATTTAATCTCTGATCTACTTTGTTTATTCTGGATCTTATGGCTTGTTCTTTGTTCATAGGCAAGAAAAATAACGTTTGTTTATCTAGTTGTCTTATCCTACTTAGTACTAACCACCAATGATCCCTTTTAGGTATATATCTTAATTATAGTTATAAAACTATAATTATTCTTTCTTACTCAATCTCTCTAGAGGCAACTCTTACTACTGTATCTCAACCTTTAAACCTACAAGTCAACAACTATGACTCAAACCCAACAACGCCTATCCATCGGCTAAAACAGGTGAAATGCCTATGCCCACATGACTCCACAAGGTTTACAAGTTTCATCAGTTCATTCAAAACTTCCTCCTTTGATTTCGAGAAAGAAAATAACATTTTTAGTTATATTCTATACTATGATTAAAATATATTGATCATGGGGTGTTCCCTTTCGGGGTTTCCTTAAACTATTATAAAAACGTTAAAAAGAAATAGTATCTACTTCATAAAGGAAACAAACTGCTATTTTATTGCATAAAGTACGTACAATGCTTAAAGTTGATTACAAGGCTTGAGGGTAGTTCTTGATTGCACGTCTGGATTGCAATACCAAAGAACTGTGTCTCATATAATATACAAATGAGCCTTATATAGGCCTGATCAAATGAAAAGAAAATGAAATTAAAATTTACATGAAATGAAAAGTAAAAATGACTTGGAATTGGCTATCAAAAGAGATCTGGTTACAAAGTATCAAGTGGACAACGCATGATCATAGGTCTGCATTGTCATGTCTTTTAACTGTTTGCTGTTGTCCTTGATTCGTCTGGTAGTGTTCCATTATTGATGGGAATAAATGATGTTGTCTATTGCAATCGTCATGGATGACGTTTTTGCTAGATCTTCTAGAATGCTGCTACGTGATCTTCTAGTCTTCCATTAATTCTTCACCATCATATTCTG
Source organism: Vaccinium myrtillus (assembly GCA_016920895.1). Classification (NCBI taxonomy): domain Eukaryota; kingdom Viridiplantae; phylum Streptophyta; class Magnoliopsida; order Ericales; family Ericaceae; genus Vaccinium; species Vaccinium myrtillus. The sequence goes on from CM029271.1 coordinate 9,763,797, forward strand.
CTAATGTCCTCCACATTTCTTGGTCATAATTACTAATTACATCATAGTCTGCATATTCATTATGTAATCCCTGTAATTCTTCTAGCTCTATATCAAACAAGAACTTGACCTCTGGTAGATTCATTGAACTTCTAATTTTTTGATGTGCATTTTCTGCTATGAGGCTAAGTGGACCGAAAAAATCTGATTTAGTCCCTGCAAGCTCTGTTGCTATTTGTTTGGCTCTGTAGTGATTAATTTGAAATCTGATAGTCTCCTTGCAATGCCATGGCTCATCATTTGGAGTTAACTCAAACTGTGGATATGTTGGTCTTTCTCCGTGGATGATAAACTCATGCTTGGCTGGAATGAGGCTTCCTACTTTGGTCCATTCTGGCATAGTTGACTCTGCTAAAATACAATTTTTTCTGCTACCATAGTTGCAAAAGATTTGATTTGCGCAGATTGTTAATTTTCTTCCTAAACTATCTGTTTGCTCTGGCTCAATGATTAAAAGTTCTCTAAGAAATCCATAATCAAGAAAGGTCTCAACTGTTAAGAGTTTGGTTTGACCTTCATAGGTAACTTCTAGTGGCTTGTACATTTCCATATCTATGTTTACTAAGGGTATTGAGAATATAAGCTGGTGAGAGCAGTGGTGTCTTTGTAGTGGATATGGGGGGCGATCTTCTGGTTTCTTAGAACAGAGATGTTTGCCACTATAAAAGGTGCTATAGGTTATGATTAGACCTTCTGGAGGATTATTTGATATATATAAAAGCTTCTGAAAAATAAACTGCTGATATTTTTCACCAGATTGCTGAGCCATTATTCTGATATTCTACTTGATTTATGGAGGAAGGGAATCCAAAACAGTTACTTGATTTAGAACAACTGACTCAATTTTTTGCTCACAAGTCACTCCTCTCTCATTTTCTTCACTTGCCAGTGGGGCAAACTGATTATCACCATACGCCAGTGGGGCTGCTTTGGTCATCATCTTCATCTTCATATTATTATGAATTTCTTCTGTCTCACTATCTCCATTTCCTAAATCTTGATATCTGTAATTGCTAAATTTTAGACTAGCTTTTCCATCTTGCCTAATATAAATCTTATTTTCTCTTGGTACAAAACTAGGTTTGTCAAGAAAATCTACTTCCCATTCTAATCCCGCTAGGTCTTTGGATCATATGTTTTTTCTTGTATGGTCTGAATACCTTTACTTCCTAGTATCTCTACCGCTTGATCTACTTTTTATTTGTATTGGGTATTACTAGTGTTGCTAAGTTTTCCTAGAAAACATATACATACTAATAAATTATTTTGTCTGATCATATTATAGCCTTTGGTTTTAATACCTATCTTGATATGTTTATGAAACTTTTTTGTAGCTATAAAAAAATCTGGTACACAATAGACTACTGCTTTATTTTGATTCATATCTATTTACATTCTTCCTATTATTGCTTGACCATTATATGTGTCTTGTATCTATTATGCATACTAAAACTTTTGTTCCTAATTCTTTTCTAGCTAATCCTTTTATTCCTATAACTATTAATCATAAATACATTCTGCATAATTTCTTTTTAACTATCTTCTTATAAGATTCTTCACTTATCAAATCTAATAGTACTTTATCGGTTTCATTAACCACACATATAGATTCTTCTCTATAATGTCTGTATAATTGTGTACTGCTAAGAATGTGATTTTTTCCATATAATACTTATGGCTTTATAAGTTCTAACTTATTATTTCTAGAGGCTTCTATTTGACTATCTACATTTATAATAGTTTCTAATCTTATCTGATTATTATCTGGCCTTTTGCCTAATAACTGTTGTAATATATTTCCACTAATTTTATCAATACTTTTACTAGTGCTTGCCATTTTAATAAAATTTGTTACTTATAGCTTTCTTTTTCGTTGGTCTATCTTTTAGGCTAAGAATGTCTACTCTTTCAATTAATTTAGCGATATCTTGAGATTCTGGCAGTTTGGCTCTTTCTAGGATTGAAAATCGCTTTTCTATATCTACTAATTGTTCTGTTAAAATTTCTAACTTTCTATTTGTTGTTATTAGCAACTCTAAAATAGTACTATTATTTTGTTTATAATAACTTGGTCAGAATGTGACGTGGCTATATGGGTTGTTAATCCTTCTGGAGGTTCTTGCAATGTTGCAGTTTTTGTCAATGCTACTATATAATCTTTGTTTGTTGTTGTGTTTACATATAAAATTAACAAATCCAATAATTGATTGACACGTAATCAGAAACGCCAAACGTTGGCAATTACTTGTCAATAGAGATACACTGGATTATTGAAGAAGACTTGAATTAATACGATATCGTATTGTTTCTCAAATCAAATTAGCAGTTATTGGCAGTTACGAGTCAGGGACGAAATAGAAACTGACTTCGAAGCCATGATATTAATTGCTAGACAGATAAACTCCACGTGTAAATCTATAAAATGGAATTGTTGGCAGTTAGAGTACGTGGAGTATTTTTCGAAAAGCAGTTATCCTTTTAACATGTGATCATTTGAATTAGTTGGACAGTTATGCAGATTTCAAATCAAGACTTCAGGAGGAAGAATCTGAAGAAATTCAAATTCAGACGTGGGGAAAGGAAGAAACTGCCAACTCAAAGAACATAAGTTAGAGTTCGAAGCAAGCCAAGTTCAAATTCATTGAGCGGGAAGTTCAAACTACAAGCAGCGTCTATAAATAGAAGAAATTGAAGAGTGAAAAGCCCCCGAACAAATCTTCAACAAACAGCTATCAAAAAATGATGCTTGGTTTGTTCATTGGCAAAGTAGTTTAGGATTTCGAACTCAGTTCGAAGTAGATTAGGAAGTAGATTAGAAAGTAGTTAGGATAATTTTGATTGTTTTCATAAAACAATCACTCATTCTCGGTTGTTCTTGTAACAATCACCAGTTCGAAGTTCTGTTACATTTGTATTTGAAGTTGAAGACAATTTCGAAGTAAGTTTATCTTTGATTTATCAATCGAAGTACCTTGTTTCTTTATTGTTTCTTTAATTTCCTGAGTTATTGGTTTGCATTTCTTCACTTATAAAGAAAAATCCTCTTAGTTGAGGTAGTTGAACCAACAAAACACAATCGCCTGATTAGACTTGGTTTTTCCAAAGTTAATCTGAGGGAGGAGATTGAAACTCTCTCTGGCACGCTCGCACACGATTATTTTATCATAAAGAAGTAAAAGAACCAGTAAACATGTTGTCATCCAAGTACTATGCACCTAATTTCTTCTAAAAGCTTAATAGAAATTTTCTGAGTTTCTGAAAATATTTCTAATGTATGCTTATCTTCTCCTAAGGGTTTAATATCTATCTTTTTTAAATGCTCTAAAATTTGATGATTATTTTCTTCTAACTTAACTATTCTTTTTAATATATCCGAATTTAATTCTTTTAAATAGTCTAAATTATCTTTTTTGTTGACAACCTTTTCTAACTTAATTTATATTCCTTGTAACCTATCTAAAATTTCTTTGATACTAGCTTCACTAACTAAATACTTACAATTTTTCTGCATAAAACTAATTAAAATAGTTAATTTTTCTAACTAACTACATGATCGTAATGCTCTGATACCAAAAGAGGGGCAGAGAGAGAATAAGAGAATAGAAGATGTATTTATGTGTTTGCTAACTAAAAGATAAAGGAATTTTTTGTAATTTCTAGGTCTTTGAAAGTGACTTCTACCTAGGAAAGTGACTAGTCATTTGCTTCTTGATATTATTTCTAAATAGTACCATCAATACGATATCTTATCAGTCTGAAGATCAGGATATGGATCGGTACGTAAAGCTTTATTGCGCAATGGCCAAAGCAAATCTTGCTCCTTAAAACTGCCAGAAGAGAAATCACTATCACGAGAGGAGTTATTCCAAGACTGAGCACAAGCAAACGTGTGAGTACTGGACATGTAATACTTGTCGGCCAATTTAACAAGATCGGCCTTGAGATTTGGGTTAATGACCTGGACACCCCTTGTAAGTATACGTTTTCCACCAAACACCCCCTGCAAGAAAAAAACCTACGACGACACCCCCTCTATCTTCCAAACTTTACCCCAAAACCCCTTCCGTCACCCTTCGGTCTCAAATCTCAAAGTTCCGGGTCATGTTTTAATGATCCAACCCATTCAAGTTGTTTAAAACATGGTTTTAAGGGTACTCGCAAGAAATCGGCTCAAAATATGATCGGGAAGTGCTTGATCCAAACAATTTTTCATACATGAAAAATTGTTTGCATCAAACACTTCTTGATTATATTTTGAGCCGATTTCTCCATGGGTACACTTAAAAGCACGTTTTAAACAAATTGAACGGTTTGGATCATAAAAAAAACTGATGGTTCTAGACGATTTTAGACGAAAGGGTGACAGAAGGGGTCTTGGGGTAAAGTTTGGAAGATAGAGGGGGTGTCGTCGTAGGTTTTTTTCTTGCAGGGGGTGTCCAGGTATATAACCCTTGAGATTTTTGAGGCCCCAAGCGAGATTACAAAAATGTAGGATTGAAAGAATAAATGAAAAACATTCTTAGTATCAACTTAGGAAAGCCCCTTGAAGTCAAGTCTAAGTTATCTCTGGTTTTTAACTTTTCGATTAAAAAAAAAAAGGACCTATAAGCCTATATTAGGAACCCATGAAGAAAAAAAAAATGTGCCTTCGATATTAGTTCAAACATCCATCCCTTTCAAAGAGAAAAATGTTTTTCAGTTACCAGGAAAAAAAAAAGAAAAAGAAGCTTCTGACTCTAAACGAGGACAACAAAAATTCTTTGCCCAAAAAGAACAAAAATTGAACTCAAGAACTTAAACAAAGATGTTGTTCCCAAAATTTGAGGGAGACATGTAATTTTTGTATCTGTCTTTTTCTTTTGGGGCCCTAAATTTGGGCGTAAAATTAGAAACCCTAAGTGGTGGTCTGGTAGGCTTGTGCCCAAAGCTGGCCATACAACTTAATGCTATGAAGTGCATATGGGAGGAAAATATCTCCAGAAAAGCAAGAAGAGAGGAAACAATGATAATGGAAAAAAATAAACTTGAATTCAGAGAATCAGAGTAGCTGATGAGTAAATTGGAAATTAGAAGATAAAAACCACAGCCCCAAGGGTTTTAGTCCAGTTGGTATAGGAGGATTTGCTTTTCACACTGTACTCTTCTTCTTCAAGGTACTGACTTGATCGTCGGAGTACCATTCCAGACTCTACGGTCCGGGTTGGTGCTAATAATTTCACCTAGTGTGCAAGAACAAAGCTCGTGAGGAGATCCATTCCAGAATTCATCATCCACTCAATCCGAGTCGAAGAGGAGCGATAGAAATAATCCGGCCACCACACACAAAATTGACCAAAGTTCATTTTTTGGGGTAAGGTTGCAAGAAAGTAATTTTATGTGAATCCCCTAGTTTTGTGTGGATGACCGACCTGCCTTTGATCGGACCGAGGAGAATTAGTTTAGATGCACGTAAACTGGCCTATACACTCCTGGCCGACAACTAAAACCAAAAAAGAAAGAAAAACAACAACAACAGGAATACAGGATGCACTCTGTAATCATCTGTGGGTTTTTACTCTAAAATTTTACTTTCCCCTAGAATTCACTTGGACGAGTAAAACAAAGGACATAAATTAAGATAGTAATATATTGCCAATAAAAGTTACCTTAATTATTTTGGTAACATTATTGATCGCATCTCCACTATATGATACGTACGTAACCAACGCTGTAAGCCTGTAACCATATTACAAAATAATAACTACTCACTTCCATTGATTACCTCAAAGCTTTCTTATCATGACTGTATTCAGCTACAAGAAAGGATAATTGCTAGAGTTAAAAGTTGGACTTCTAAGCTTCTCTCGTTTGGTGGTAGAGTCCAACTGATTCAATCTGTCCTATGGAGCATGCAAACTTATTGGTGTTCTATATTCATTCTTCCCCAAAGGATTCTTAAGGAAGTGGAGGGAGTTTTGAGATGTTTCTTATGGACTGGATCAGTGTTAAGGTCTTCGGGTGCCAAGATAAGCTGGAAGGAAGTTTGTTCCCCTAAGGAAGAGGGCGGGTTAGGTTTCAAGCCTCTGAAGTTGTGGAATAAGGCTTCAATGTTGCGTCACATTTGGGCCATCAGTACCAAAGCTGACTCGTTGTGGATTAAATGGGTCCATACGTATGTGATTAAACATAAAAACTTTTGGAGTATGTGTCCCCCTCAAAACTCCTCATGGACAATGAGAAAACTCTTTAACCTGAGAGGGCTTGCTAAGCCTTTAATTAAATACATTGTGGGCAATGGAAAAGATACATTTCTATGGCTTGATAACTGGCATCCTCTTGGACCGCTATTAGACAGATTTGGGGATGCTGTTGTTCGGAATATTGGTAGCTCCTACCTCGCAAGAGTATCATCTATTCTTGTTAATGGTGAGTGGAATTGGCCTAGGCAAAGAAGTGAGGCTATCCGTACAATAATGAACTGTCATGTCCCTCCTCCCAACCTTGATATGTCTGATGTGGTGACTTGGGTTCCCTGTGCCAATGGGGTTTTTTCAGTGCAGTCAGCTATGGCTGCAATAAGAGATGGAGGTGTGCTGGTTCCTTGGTGCTCAGTTGTTTGGTTTAAAGGGAATATTCCCAGATGGGCATTTATCTTGTGGTTGTGTTGTAAAACCAGACTAGCAACAAAAGATAGAGTCAGATTATGGAATGCTACAGTGGATCCGGTTTGTGTTTTATGCAATAGCGTGAATGAGTCTCATGATCATCTGTTCTTCGAGTGTTCTTTCTCTAGAGGGATTTGGGCTAATCTTTTGAGGAAATTTGGGATTGGGAGGCCTCCGTCCATTTGGAGTATGGAGCTTGCTTGGGTAGTGCAAAACATAAAAGGATGGAGTATGGGTGCTGTGTTATTCAGATTAGTTCTGGCTGGGTCAGTGTACCATTTATGGATGGAGAGAAATGCTAGAATTTTTAGGAGGCAAGCGAAGACAAGTACCGCCATTTGCTCTGCTATTGAAGATGATGTCAGGGGCAAGGCTAGTTCTTGGAGGAGGATTAAGAAGAGCAATTCCAATACCAGGTTGTGTCGTATCTGGAATGTCTCTCCTAAGATTTTCGGTAGTTAACGGTATGTTTTTGTGTAGCTCATCTTCTTGTGGTTTAGAGTAGTTTTCTAGCTTTGTTTCGGTGTTAAAGGCTGATGCCTTTTTGATGTTGTTGCTGTTTTGTTTTTCTGTTAAGGGAAGTATCCCTTGTGTATCCTTGGTTTTTTGGTATATAATTGACATTTACCGAAAAAAAATATAGAAACCATCAGGTCTCGCTGACCAGTAACATGTTTTCAGGTTTCTAAACTCAACTTCACAGTAGTTAAGAGCAATGCCATTAGTATATACATAAAAAATTTGGTTTTCAGCTCCCCAGTAAAAATGACATAAGTAGAGAGTGCGTCTGAAGATATTGGGAGTGAATCTTCAATAGAATTGCTGACCAATTTGAGTGTATGCATTTCGAAATTAGTATCTTTGGATTGGCAACGTACTTGTAATGGTGCAGGATTATTAGGCATCTTGCTGATCACATGGACCTCGTCAATGGTATTAGGAACGGACCGTTGTTGGACAGACACGGTACTCGGAACAAAGAGAAATTTATAGCGAGTAAATTTAGGAAAAAATGACTTATTGTATCACTTTGAATAGTGGATGTGGAATGGCGTTTCAACTATTGCTTGAATCAATATAGTTTGATGATATATATATTTTTCCAACGAAAAAAAATGACTTATTGTTTCCCTTGCCAGTATAGCCAAAGCCACTTTTGTAAGCATTCCATTAATTTTCAAATTGATTAATGCAATCCGAAAAGATTTTGTGCATAAGTAGAGGTGCCACTGATTAATTGCATTTTCAATTTTTTTTTGGAGGAAAAACTAACTAAACTTTAGTTTTTGAATGGTCAAAAGCTTATTAAATGAAATCTTTATAACAATAGGTGGTCAATTTAAAAAAGATTGCTTTTTTTTGTTGTTGGTAGCTACGAGGATGGAGCTAGGGGGTGGCTAGTAGAGGCAGTCGTTCCCCCTACAATTTCAAAATGTCATGCTATTACATTGGAAAAAAATATATATCATCAAACTATATTGTCCCGTCCCCCCCTCCATTTTTTCGTTTAACAAAAATAATAGTAACAATTTTAATATTTTTCGAGCTATGAAACAACTTTGTACTAAAATTGGTCTTAATGAGGTTTGATTACAATCCTTTTAAAGAAAATAAGGCCCAAAATTCATAACACACTCACTTAACCTGTTCACTTTTAAAAACTAAGGCCGATTGAAATTTTGGAAGCCCCAAAACTCTTTATTGATTTCAGTAGATAGGATTAGATTGACGTTAATACCTATGCGATCTAAGTTGATATAAGAAACATGTTTAGTGTCCATATGTATTGGTGTTATTTTGTATTTTTTTGAGTTAGTAAAAATTCACATCGTTGTCCTCTTTATTTTAATTTTTTTATTACATATACGTCGCCCTACACAAAAATCCTGGCTCCATCTCAGTGTTTATCCAAAATCCGAAGGTTAGTAAAGAGAGGGTTTTTCAATTTCATGTTGGGCAATTTTTGGTTCAATTTTGACGATTTTACCCTTCAATTGAAAATCTTTGTTTTTTTTATGAACGTCAATTAGATTCCAAAAATCCCAACGGCACTTACAGAGAGAATATAACAGAACTAGACATGAATATCCGAAGCAATAAGAGAATCTAAAACATGCGGAACACAACTAGAATCAAAGTAAAAACTCCTATGCAAATTGGTATATGCCAGCCAATGCGCGACTTTGTTCTGTTCACTGCAGCACCAGGAGAAGGACCATTGTTGAGAAGAAGCCCAACTCTTGATATCATCCATGATAGCACTGATTTCCCAAGGGCAAGGGGGGAAAGGTTTCGTAAGGCAGTCAATAAGAACTTTGCAATCAGACTCAAAGATTACAGAATGGAGCTGTAAATCCAACGCCATGCCGCATGCAATTCTTAGCGCCCAAGCCTCTATAGCTAATGCGGAGGACACTTTAGCTTTCCAAACTCTCCAAAACTGAGCAATTCCACCACAGTCTCTGACAACGACCCCAAAGGCAGCAACGCTGCGGGAGGAAGAGTAAGCTCCATCACTATTAACTTTGAAAACAGAATTGAGGGGAGGACACCACCTCTCAGAGCGAGGTCATTTTCGAGAAGGACCCTGAACATTGGACTTGACTCCCAAATAAATCGCATTGAGATAATCCTCAGAGGCCAAGTTTGCTTTTAGAATAACAGATTCTGGATTGGGAAGATATCCTTGAAAGACAAACTCATTTCGCGCTTTCCATATGGCCCAACAAATTTGGAAAATATCCCCAATAGTTTCCTCCAAAGATTCCTTGGATAGATTCCCACATAATAGCTCAAACATCCATTTTCCCGCAGAATCGATTCGTCCATCAAGAATCCAAAACAAACGACCACTACCAAACCACACGGCTCTGGTCCATGTACAACGGAATAACATGTGTTCAACAGACTCTACTTTAGATTCACAAATAGGGCAGAGAGGGCTACTACCACATTTCTTACAGAACAGAATACCACGACAAGCTAGCCAATTCTTAACAACTCTCCACATAAAATGTCGTACCTTGGGCATAGTTGGGATGGACCAGAACTTGATCCACATAGCTTTAGGGGAGACAAAAGAGGTTGTGGGTATCGTGGTAGACTTCAACTTGGATGCATCTTTCACAAACTCAAAGTATCCAGATTTTACAGAGTATTGGCCAGATTTGCTAAGATGCCAAACAACTCTGTTTGGGCATTTTAAAGAGTTGATGGGAATCTGAGTGATGGCGAGCACCTCCTCTTCAAAAACATACCTCCTAAGCTTGGCTTCGTCCCATGAGTGCTTGGACTAATCCATAAACTCTGAAACTTTGGATTCTTCACAATCTGGTGGGAGATGCGAAACGATTTTAGAACCTGGAAGTGTTGGTAACCAACGATCTTCCCAAAATTGGATGCTCTCCCCATTTCCCACGTTCCACCTCAATCCTTTGACAAGAAGCTCCTTACTCTCAACAAAGCTACTCCAAACCCAAGAGGGAGAAGCCCCTTTTTTTTGCTTCCAGACAAGAACAGTTTGGAAAATACAGGCTTTTTAAAACTTTTACCCAAAAGGATTCAGGATTAGTAATCATACGCCAAACTTGCTGGGCAAGGAGAGCATAATTGAAGGACTCAAAGTCCTCGAACCCCATACCACCAGCTCCTTTAGGAATAATCAACTTTTTCCAGGCCCCCCAATGGATTTTATTACCTTTAGCACCATGTCCCCACCAGAAGTTGCTAATGATGGAGTTCAATTGGGCACACAATCCTGCCGGAATTTTAAAACACATGAAAGGGTACATAGGGATACCTTGGAGAACCGACTTATCTTTGCTTTTGAATTGGCTGTAATTAGGCTTTTTTTTTTTGCCATAGTTTAGGAGATGTTAGTGGGGGTTAGCGGGGTGTTAGGCATTTGGGGGGGCAATTGTGTCTTTTGGTGTTTGCTAATACCCCTTCCCAACTTTTGTTTTATTTCCCTCTATGTCCCTTCTCATTTTTTACGAGAGAAAGAGAGGCGAACCAGTGCCATCACCGCCCTCCACTACCGGCGTGGACCACCAAGGATTGGTTCAGGCTTCAGGGTTTTGTTTTCTAGGTCTGAATCGTCGAATACACTCACGGAAAGCTAGGCGGGAGAGAGAGTGAACGAAGATCTGCAAAGAAGATAGGTGATTCCTCTCTCGGTCGAACTGTCAAGCCTCGATTTAGCATCTTCAGCTATCATCGTCAATCTACTCACCATTTTAACCATTGATTCAGGTAAACACATGAACTCAACCTTGATATGGCCGTACCCATGGTTTCCGGACGCCAAACCCTAATATTGCGTCGTACCCATACGTTTTCTCCGTACCAGTACACATACGACAACTTTTCTGGTTTACCCGTGCTTCATAGGTATATAGATGTATTTTTGGCATTGGATGGGTTCAGCAGGCCACACTTCCCTGTCTAGCTCCACCAGAGTGCTAGAGTCCCAACCCAAACACTCCTTATATCAGGGGCTTAATGGAGAAAAAAATAGGAAGAGTCAAATTGAGATGGGAACAAGTTTGAATATACTACTAAAACATAGGGATATAGATGTATTTTTGGCATTGGATGGGTTCAGCAGCCCACACTTCCCTGTCTATCTCCACCAGAGTGCTAGAGTCCCAACCCAAGGGTATGGATATGCCATTTGACGGAGCCAAATGGAAATAACTAGGAGTCCTAACCAGCAGAATTGTTAGTGATGCAATACCATTTCAACAATCCTGGTGATCAAAATACGACCCCATCTTTATTAGCAATGGGAAAGAACATGAGGAACATTCTTTCATCAGCCATATCTTTAGGATTGTCAAAAGGTTTAGAAAAAAACCTCTAGGGTATCATCCAAAGATTAAAAGAGTAATTGTAGACAGTGCAAAAGGGCAAGAAGCGGAATATCTTTTCTGTCATGCCTCGAGAGAGAGAGAGTATCTCCATAACGATGGGTGGAAGACAATTCAGTTATCACCAAAAGCCTTAAGAATCGTCAAGAAAATGGATTTGTCATGAACAGGATGCAGACCAGCTAAGTATCCAAGTCTCCATCCAGCCATTGCAAAGGCCTGCGAAAGTTCAAAGCTTTGTCTACTGTGGGGACAGCTCAGGAAAACAGAAAGAAGCTCGAAAGAAACAAATTTGAAGCAGGGCCCACTGGAGATGCTATGAAGATTTTGGGGTGTGGGTTTGTTAAAGAATCTTAATCATGTAGGCTAGGGACACAAAAGATAATCAGAGGTAGAAAGCCGGATTAAAGGTTAATTAAATGAGGGCTTGACAGCTTGTTTTTTTTATAGTAATTTAATGAGGGCTTGTTTGTTAATGACTACTACTCTCTCCGGCCCTTTTTAAGTGTTGACATTTCCATTTTGAGCTGTCCCTTAATAAGTGTGTGTTTTGAAAAGTTAATGGGTAAAAGTTTGTAGAATTATCATTTTGCCCTTTTGAAAAGTTAGTGGGTAAAAAGTTAATGGGTAAGGGTGAAGGATAATTTTGGAAAGTTGAGGTAAAAGTTGATGTGGAAAGTGAAAAAGTTGATGTGTAAGGTGTAATGATGATGTTTTTTTAATAAGTTGGATTTACGAAGCAACACATTTAAAAAGGGACGGAGGGAGTACTACTTTATTTACTTATTTTCCTACATTACATAAAATAAATAATAGGCATAATTGAGAATGAGAATTAGGGGACTCGGGGATGCTGCTGTGCAGGGCAAAAACGACGCCGTTTTGATGCCCAAACGCGCAGGAAAAAATTAGAGCCAAAACGACGTCGTTTTGGCTCTCATCCCACAAAACCCAAAAGACGCTCTGGAAGAGAAAAAGCTTCCACAATCGACAGCTATGGGCCCTCCACAGCCAACAACGATGAACCCACCACAGCCAACTGCCGCCGTCGTTCCTCCATTACCGCCCACTACCGATGATGGCGCAGCAGCCTCACCGAAACAGTAAGCTTTCTCTCAATCTCGAAAATATCTAGGGTTTTTTTTCTTCAGATCTAGATCTCATTTTGAGTTTTTATGGATGGGATGATCATGTAGGTTGCTTCTCCAATTTCTGCACATCCCCTCGTGTGTTTAGTGCATTGACCATTCTAACTGAGTTTCTTCCATTGCTCCTTAACACGTCCAACTTCTGCTGTTTGTCGAAAAACCCTCTACGAGAAGGGATATTATAAACAGACGAGTTTTTTAAGTGGTTTCGTGATCCGAAACAATCTCAATGAATTTGATGCCTTAATCTAACTACAATTTTAAGACGGAGGTAAGAACCTTGGAATTATTTATTGCTTTTGACTGGCTCAAGTAATATATCCTTGAACAATGGATTTACGCTAATCTGGTGGTCTTCCTTACAACAACAGGGTTGTTTGGAAAATACTAGACATGGATTAATTGGTTTGATTTTCCTATTAGGCTAAGTTAGTTTTTGACTTCTATTGACATTATCTTCTTGATTAGCTATTTTGGGTTTTGATAATTAGTCTTCTACTGTTTCTAATACCAAGTTTTGGTTTTAGGAAAGACGGTCGCGTATCATGAGCACATACCGACAGGCATTGCGGAGCAAGATATTGAGGACATGCCCATCTTAATAATTTTTGGACTTCTTGGGATTTTAGCCGATGTTTTTGTAATTTCTTTTCATTTTTACTGAAACATATGCCGATGATTTTCGGCTTATACATTCTCGGCAATATTAAACTGAATGCATCAATTCAATCTCTTGGTCTTTCCTCAATTGATAAGGTTTTTATTTGGTCTCTAAAGAGTTGAATCTCTTGGTCTTTCTTCAATTTTCGGCTTATATTTTTCAAGGACATGAATGCTGCTGCTGCTGTTGTATAAAATGGGCGTGAAGTGAATGCTTTGTGTAAAGATTGAGTTTTGAGCCAAAACGACGTAGTTTTGTCCCTTTTATTATTTCCACGTAAAAAAACTCAAAACGGCGTCGTTCCACTTAATACAAAACGACGTCGTTTTGTTTTAATTTTCTTTCCGGGTAGGAGACCACAAAACGGCGCCGTATTAATTAATCCAAAACGACGTCGTTTTGGCTCTAATTTTTTCCTGCGCGTTTGGGCATCAAAACGGCGTCGTTTTTGCCCTGCACAGCAGCTGCTGTGCACTCCTTGCACAGCAGCATCCCCGAGTCCGAGAATTAGGGTGAGAAGACTTTGTAAACCCTTCCTAATGGCTTAAAGTCAGTAAACCATAATGAGTTTTCCTACACTCTGTACTGAAGTGATAGTTTGAACTCAATTCCATGGGATTTAAAATGCAAATCCATCTATTGGCTTACAAATTTAAACCATTTCTTGATGTTTGTGCATTCTTCATTAGTTTACCAAGAAGCAAATTCTGATGACCTATATAATTCAGGTTTTATGATTTGAAGGTCGGGGGTGGAGCTGAAGCTGTGAAGGGATCTCGAGTTGCAGTACGGTTGTGGCCTATTTTAGTTTTAATTCCCAACTTCCTGCTTTGAACTATCTGAAAGTGTAATCATATATAATTCAGTACATTTTTTCCAATGCTTGCTATAAGAGCAAAAACAGCACCTAAGCTATACAACTATCTTAATCATATATAATTCAGTCAACATCAACACTCCAACAATCTATCCATTTTACCTTACCTCTCATTAAAATATATTTTTTTCATTTTTAAAATCTCACAAT
>CM029271.1:9779183-10028243 GCA_016920895.1 Vaccinium myrtillus
CTCACAATATAGCCACCAACAGTGTCATCTTCCCCAATCGAAGAAACCGACTGTTACCTTGTTGCCGTCGCCCTCGATCCTTCACCCGACTGTTACCTCGTCGCCGTCTCCGTTGCCGTCGCCCTCGATCGCCGTCACCAATCGAAGAAACCCACTTCGATCGTGGTCCAGCAGTCCAGTTAAAGAAACCCACTACGATCGTCGCCGTCGAAGCTCTCACTGCCGTCGAAGCTCTCACTGTCGTCTAAGTCCGTCGAAGCTCTCACTGTCGTCGATCTTGGTCCCGCCGATCCAGAGGTCCATGGTCGTAGATCTAAAATCTCGTCGCTGTCGGTCCTGCAACTCCCGTCGCCGTCGTTGCTTGCCTCCTCCGCGGTCGCCGTCGCCGGTGATTGGGACTCCATCGTTGCTGGCTGAGAGAGAGAGAGAGAAAAAAATAATAATTAAAAAATCAGTTGCTGGTGAACAGTGCATGTCTAAAAATAGACAAGTACTGTAGCAAATGTAGAGAAAATGTAGATTAGCTAACCAAATAGACAACCTGCTGCACCTCCATTTTCTTCTTCCTCCTGTCTATTTTGCCCAAATGTCTATTTTAGACTAACTGCTGGTGTTGCTCTAAGAGTAACTGGTCCAAAAGTTTCTTCCCTAGAACTAGCATATATGCTGTCTGAAATTTGTTTCTGAAGATGTAATAGGTCTATCAAAAGTCAAAACTATTGGTGTATTGGTTACAGTAGTCCTCTTGGTTATTCTACAAAATTTCATTACTATTTACATTTGAAGAAATGTTTGATTCCTGTGATCATTTTGACCTAGAAAACTGCCCTAACTGACGTTCAAATTTATGTTGTAGGTCCATTATGTTGCTGGAAGGGCATCACTTTATTTTGGTTTTCAGACTCTCATCAACGTTAACAGAAGACCCCATTTACACAGAAATACTGATCTACCTCACAGAGGCCATTAACACAACTCCATGAGTTTTACATAAGAGAAGTGGTCCAAGCGGTGCTATTAAATCAAGGAAAAGCTGAGCTCGGTCACAGTTGTGGGGGCAGCACGTCTTCGAGACTAATTTCACACGGCTTGTGGGTGGGGCCACCAAGCCTCCACCTTTTTTCATTATTTTTGCTGCAAGAAGTCCATTATGTGGGACTAAAAAAGGGGCTTAGCTACAGCTGTGCGCCTGAGCAGTTGGTGAACATTCAATGCAAAAGTGTGGGCCCACAATTTATTCTCGGGAAGTAAGAGGCTGGGTTAAAGTACCACATCAGTGGGATATGGTATTTGGATCACACCTTTTGGAAGTAGTAATTAGTTACATTTCAACCACAATTCAACCATCCAGTCTCGCTCAATCGGATAATGTTTGTTCATTTAAATCCTATCCTGGCGGGTTGTGCTAGGACCACCAATTTTTCCATTCAGACGGGTTGTGCCGGGGAACAAGCAATTTTATTTTATTTTTCTTTATTTTTATTTTGTCCTCATTGGGGTATGCCTTTTGTAGGTTGTACATTCGCTTAACCCCTTTTAATTTCAAACTAAAAAAAAAAAAAAAAGTGGTCAAAGTTGTCTTCAGAATATTGGACAATTTTCTTTCCATCTAACTACCTTATTTCTTGTTGTATCCTTGGATTCTTCTTTTGAAGAGTTCCTTGGCTGTGTTTGATTAGATAGTTTAGTTTAGTTTTGATGACGTCAGCAGGTGTAATGAGTGAAGAGAGATAAAGAGAGAAATGAGGAAAATGATGATGTCATCAAAACTAAAACTAAACAGGGAAACGAACAAGGCCCATGTGTTTCTTTAATGATCTGTATCTGCTCCTATTGGTAATTCCTTCCGCACCGATGGAAATGCACCGACGGCGTCGTGGACGTCGTTGTGGGACCCAACCGGTTGATCCGAGCCGTTCATTCTTCTCAAAATCGAATTCCGAGTGGGCCCACACGAGAATCGAGGCAATCGGACGGCTGTATGAGCTTGATCCAAAATCACCCCATTTCGATCCAATTTTTTTTTGAATGAAATGGGGTGATTTTGGATCGAGCTCATACAGCCATCCGATTGCCTCGATTTCCGCGTAGGCCCACTTGGAATTCGATTTTGAGAAGAATGAACGGCTCAGATCGACCGGTTGGGGCCCACAACGGTGTCGGCGACGCCGTCGGTGAACCATGATCTGTGCACGTAGCAGCGTTCTGCTCCTATACTGCAGCCTTATGGATTCGATGTTGGTCAATCAGAGAAAGGGAATGTCCTTAAAGGTTTGGATTTAGGTGTTGAAGGCATGCGGGTGGGAGGACAGGTGAGATTCAGTATTTCAGTCGAACAATGTACTTGGAACTTGTTTGAAAAGCAGCTAAGAGCATCTCCAACAACCTCTTCATTTTTTTCACCAAATTGGCTACAAAAAATGCCAAAAACTATTTTGGCAAGCCACCCAAAATGCCCAACACCCAACAGCCTCGCCAAAATGTCAGAGTCGCCTTCTTTCCTGTCGGGCGCGTGCGCTACACGCGCGCGCGTAGATCTTACTCGCTGGCACGCGCCACCTTTGACCGGCGCGTGCGGCCGTCCCGGAGCTCCGATGACGACGTACCTTGCACCAATCTTCTCGTCTCGACGTCAGCTATACTATGGTTGTCTCAAAACGATTTTATCGCAATTATTCCGATGATCCATTTTTCCGGCGAGCGACGGAGAGAGAGAGAGCGGGCCGTTGGCGATTCTCGCCCGATCTCGCCATACCTCGCCTGCTGTGGCGAGGTACTGTAGCACGGATTTTGTTGGCGAGCTCGATGGAGAGGCTGCTGGGTGCTGGAATCCGCCATTTGGGTCGCCATTTTGTTGCCGCCGGAGCTTTGAAGAGGCTGTTGGAGATGGCCTAAGTCGCTTGATCTTGAGTCGAATCTTAGGAAAGCGAATCGCACTTGTTCTGTTTTGTCTCAAATTGCCACCCCATTGAACGAACCATTTCAGAATTCTCATGATTTCAACTTCCGTCTCACATATTAACACCGATGAGAACATCTAAATGTCAGTTTCTTGTACTGTGTTTGAAAGTTCAGATTTCTATGCATTTTAGAAGGGGCAAGTTGAGGAAGTTTTATGCAAGGGATAGTAGTTTTTGTGCTAATTGAGATATTTTTTGAACCCCTATGAACAAGTGTATTTTTTTGGGACTCGAGGGCATGTAGTGAGTTTGCTCACTATACCTCTGTGGTGAGCAATCATAGCGTTTATCCACTGTAATGTGTTCAACTTATCCATAGATGCCAATATTTTCTGCAAGGAATTACATTAGCCTACCATAATGACACCTCAGAAAGGCCCTATTTTCCACATAATTCTGTGTCTGCACAATGGGTAGATCACTATTCACATTACTCCTACCTCAATGATGCTTGGAGCCCTCTGAATTTATTTTTTTAGACGTCTATTTTTCGCTTAACTGCCTTGTACGGAGGCTTGGCAAAATCCATATTTACAACTTAACAATTAGCTTGTGCCAATACCGTTTTAGCCTTCCAGTCCAATTGTCATTTTCTATATCATACAACTTTTTTAAACATTAATTATGCACCATCATAGCATCATGTCTATTTGCATCATTTCTATACCTGGCCCTTGGTGCTTTTGGAAATCAAGTCTAAATTTGACTCTCATGTTTAACAGATGAATATAGATCTCTTAGTGGCTGATGGTCATCTATGTAACATGGGAAAGATGATTGAAGAATTGGAGGGTCAACTGAGAAATTCATTCGACCAGGTATTTTCGTTTGTAGAATACAATAACTAATTTCAGTTTTTCTCCCTCTACGAGTGCTCAAATGTGAAATTTGTATGGAAACTTTAATTATACTTGTGATTCTCCAATGGATCTATGAGCTTTATTTCATATTGCCTTTTGATAATTGGGTTTTTAAACTCTGAGGTGTGAAACTGAAAGTTTGAGTATCACTTGTGAATGTAGGCCTATTTTGGGAAGACAAAAGAGGTGGTTTGCGCATTACTCCAGCCAACTGAACTGCTGAAAGTGAGACTGTCTGGTAGCTGATGGACTTACGTTGGGCCTTATGCAGTGAAATTGTATCCATCATCATCCATCTCTTATTACCAAGAGTAGTAAGGATTCTCTCCTACGTTGCAATATTTCGTGATAATGCTAAATAAAAGAGAACTCTGCAGTTCTGTATTTCCTTCATTGAGCCTATGGATATAATGGCTGAGACAGATTTACCTCTGCGCTTGATTGAAAATTAAGTTGTTTTTTTTTTTCTTTTCGTTATGTTTTCTATTTTAAGGATTCGAAGATTTGCTAGATGAAAAATGCTTTTGAAAATCAACAGGGTCTAAAATCAAAGCTGTATAGGATTGGCAGAGTTGAGCTATTTAGGTATGAGACAAGTTTTGTCAATTTTTGGTGTACTTTGTGCACTCTATTGTTATTTCACTTGCCAAAAAACACATTTGGTATATGTACTTGTTAGCTATTACTACTAAAGTTATTGGGCCAAAAAAAATAATAGCACGAGGAGTTGAAAGGAAAGCTACTCTCCTGGAATGCGTGCTACTCATTTCACATTTCAACATATCCTACTCTGAATGTCTATCCATGTATTACCATTCAAAATTCAGCTTCCAATTTTGCATTTGAAGGAAAAAATGACGGGCATCAAACTCGTGCTGGGCACGAGCGCCCGTAACTAGTATCGTTGAAAGAGGTGGCTTTAATTTGGTATGTTTAATTTTTATACTTCCCCGTCAACTAATCTGGAATTGCTTGTACCTACTCGTCAATTCACCATCAAGTAAAAGAGTACACCAATTGGTCTATTTCTAATAGAGACGTGTTTCTTGCAAAGTTAGGCCCCGTTCCACTAACAAAAAACAGTTTTTTCCTACAACTAAGACAGGTCATTCTCTCACAATATATCACATAAAAAACCGTGAAAAGCCAGTTTATTTTAAAAATTGACTTAGTGGAACACCCCCGTCAAGATTTTTGCATTTGATTAGAAAGTCAGGGATTCGAGACTCCCCACCTACCTACGTATGAGTGTTATTCTCCTTATATTTGTCAGGATTATTTCTCTCATTAAAAGGACTAATAGTTAGTTTGAGCTTATAGATATAGTGATTGTGGACTTATTAGAGTTTTATGTAATTCTGATACTTGTAAATTTCTACTGCTAGTAATAAGAGAAAAAGTCATTAGTTGCACGTGGACGCCACATACACCGAATAGTGTCTGAATATGTATTTGTATCCGTACCATTTTCTAATGACCCATACTCTTATCTGTTTTCTCATGAATCTGAGCCCAAACATTTGTATGTAAAGCATTTAATTTCCAAGGACAAATATGAGTCTCAATATTTGTTTGGGAAGTGTTGGGTAAAATGGGTGGTCTAGATGGGTTGGCCCAAATGGGATGAAGTGTAATTATATGTTAGTCCATGATTCCATGTGTTAGTTTCATTTGGGATTGGACGGTTGGGATTTGGTCATAAAAGGTGTGACCCTTGATTTGCATTTTTTGGAGGGTGACATGGTTGCATGAACCAGAATTGAGGTCTTGGTTTTCAAGGTGTTCCTTCAAACAGCCATCTTATAAGTAATATTTTTCATTTAAAATAGAAGAGTTGGTGTAATATACATCAGATAATATAATAAATAATTTGCATAACACCAGTCCGCTTAGACGTGGGTATCTCGCTCTGTTTAAGGAAATATAGCCTCTGCGGTGGATAAATTTCCAAAAATCGATGCAGCAAATCACAAGCTATTCTCCCCCAGAATACAACAACCCAACTATCAGGTTCTCTTACACATTAATTTGTATAAGTGTGTGAGGTCAAAGCTCAGCCAAATTAAAGAAACACCTTTCTTTGTCCAAAGAAAAGAAGTACATAGAAAGTAAATTTTTTACCTTTCCATCTCACAAATTCCGAAGCTGTAGGAATCCCTATTTATAACCTCTAGGTACTAGTAGAGACTACGTTTATTCAATGTAGTGAGAGCTAATAACATATACTATTAATTACTAATCACTTAATAACTCTTGCATTAATTTTTATGCTAACAAACCTGTTTAACTTTTTATTACTCCCTCCGTCCCTTTTTAAGTGATCCTTATCGGAATATGTGCAATTTCAAACTCCTAAAAAACATATTTCTTTATATGATTTTTACTCCAATTTTTTATACCAAATTAAAGTGCTTATTGAGTATTTTAATTTGGGCAAAAAAAAAAAATTAAAAACGTGCTACGGAAGTGCATTTTTTAACGGCTACAATACACATTTTCCAAAGGTATCGTTTAAAAAAGGAGAGAGTAATCTACTTCATTGATATTCAAATGTTACAACAAGTAAAGATTCGTGAGAGGAGAGAGATCGGCAGCTGCTGAAAATACTTCACAGGTAAAATACTTTGCATTTTTTTTTTTTTTTTTGTGATCGAACAAATAGAGTAAAAAAAAAAAAAACTTGAGTTGTCTTCCCAAGTATAAAAAACACATAGTAAACCATTTAAGACGAGGCTTTAAGTCTTTTGACCTTACGTAATACTTGTTGCGAAATGCTCAATAAATATGATCAGCTTATTGATCTCATCTTTGAATTCTCATCTTGTTAACTAATGTAAAGTGTTATGTTAAGTGTAACGTTAATTATGCAGCCAACCATTTGTGGACCACCTTTGTTTTTACGGTGACCAACCTGTAAAAATGATTGTATTCGTGAAAAATCTATTGATTGCTACAAGGGGTGGCAAAAGTAAACTTGCTTCAGAGAATCAGAGTAGCTGAGTAAATTGGAATGAATTGGAATTTAGAATTAAAAGACTACAACCAAAGGGTTAGTCTAGTTGGTAGGACGGTTTGCTTCTCACATAATTGACCAAAGTTCGTTTTTGGGGGTAAAGATGCAATAAAGTAATTTCATGTAAATTTATTAGTCAAGGTGTGGATGAACTGTCATTGCTGAAATGTGGAGGGGGTTAGTTGAGGGTCACATAAGTTGGTCTACACACCTCAACAACAGGATACAGTCTGTAATCATCAAGGGCGGAGCTATGTAGGGGTCGGGAGTGGCCCTGGCCCCCCAATTTCCTACTCCGGAATATATTTTTCTTATTTTTGATAGATATTTTTTAAAAAATTACAAAACTTTAAAAATAATTAACAAGTAAGAATAATTTTCATTCTGAAAACACTATAATTTTCGCTTTGAAAACTGTAAATTATAGTGAATGATACCATGCAATAATAATACTGTGGTTCTCGAGTGATATAATAACAACAACAGCCAAAATTAATTTTTTAATTCACCAAAACTGACCCATAAAACTCGAATGACTGATTTAGTCTTGAAAAAAATTACAGAACCAAGATTTCTTTCACAATTCGGACTCCTCCGACTTCGATTACTAGCTCCGCCACTAGTAATCATCTGTGGGTGTTTACTCTAAATTTTTACTCTAAATTGAGATTGTTGCCAATAAAAGTTACCATTATTATTTTGGTAACATTATTTATCGCGTCTCCAATTATATGACACATAACCGACGCTGTAACCATGTTGCAAAATAATAGCTACTCGCTACCACTCGCGAGCTTTGTACCAAGCTGACTTATCTCTACTAACATAGAAACCATCTGGTCTTGCTGACCAATAACATATTTTCGGGTTTCCAGGCTGATCAAATTTACAGAGCTTGACTGCGATTTCATTAGTATATACGTAAAAAGTTTGGCCTTCAGATCCCCAAGAGAAATGACAAGAGTAGGCAGTGCCTCCAGTGACATGGGGAGTGAATCTCCAAGAGAATTGTTGGCCAGTTTTGAGGGTATGCATTCCAAAATCAGTATCTTCAGATTTGCACCACACCTTTAATGGTGAAGGATTATTAGGCATCTCGCTCATCACATGCATCTCAACAGACCATTGTTGTTGGCCAGAGACGGTACTCGAAACAAAGAAAAATCCTACAGTGAGTAACTTAAGGAAAAAATGACTCATTATAGCGGTTTGAGTAGTGGACGTGAAATGTGCGTTTCAGCTATTGCTTGAAGCAATTTGCTTACCTTGTCTTAAAATACAGATTTTGTGCATAAATAGAGGTGACAGTGACTTAATTGCATTTGCGTTTTCTTGTGTGGAGGAAAAACTAACTGTCAAGCTTTATTTTTTGAATGGTCAAAAGCTTATTAAATGAAATAACCTTCATAACAATTAATAGGAAGCCAAATTCAAAGAGATTACTTTTTTTGTGTTTGCTGGTACAATGGCTAGCAAAATGCTAAATTTTATTTTCTTATGCTTTTTAATGTAAAAAACTAGAAAAATTAATGGCCGTAAAATTCCAATTAAAAAAGTGGCGACTTAGTCCACCTTGACAAAAAATACTCTTACTTTTATCTACACTCTCTCTATTAATTAATACACTCTTCCGCCTATAGTGTTGTTACATTTGTTATCAATGAAGTAAATTAATGAAACTAAACCGATTAATTCTGAAGAGAAGTTGTAAACTTAAGCATTAATATATATATATATATATATATAGAGAGAGAGAGAGAGAGGTACCTGAAAAATAGCCGGAGCTGCTGGGTTTGTTCGCCTGTAAAATTAGCCAGAGCCATTTTCCGGTTTAGTCACAGAGGCGGCTCTAAGAAGAGCCCAGAGTGGTCACCCGAACACCCTGGAAAAAAATATTTTTTTTAGAAATACATGTAAAAATTTATTTATTTTTTAATTTTTGTCATTTTGAACACACTAACCAAAATGTTTGAACACCTTATCCCAAAAGTTTGAACACCCAATCCCAATGGCAGAACTCACCATGGACTATTTGATATTAGAGAATAGTATAAATCTCTTCAATTAATTTATACTTATTCCAAGTGAGTACTCATTACATTATACAATATAGATCAATAATTTAATATATATGCACCATCGTTTTTTGCGAAACACTTTAATATATATGCAAATAGGGTATACAGACACAATTGATTTGGATTATTATATATGCAGTCCACTTCCTATCAAGGATCTCGCACGCTTTTAAAATCCGGACCTCCACTTTCTGGATCGATTTTCGACGATCTGAATCGTCCAATGTGTTTAAAAGATATTTATAGGGGTTTCCGCGAGTAATTAGCAAAAAAAAAATACCGGGAAGGGCTTGATCCGAGCAGTTTTTAATTTCATAAAAACGAACATATACAGTTTTTATGAAAATTTACTCGGATCAAGCCCTTCCCGGTATTTTTTTGCTGATTTCTCGCGGGGACCCTTAAAAACACCTTTTAAACACATTGGACGGTTCGGATCGTCAAAATTTGATCGGGATCTATGAGGTGTGGAAGAAGTCCGGATTTTAAGGGTTTGGATAGGAAGTTTAGTGATTATATATGCTATTCATAGCTTAGATTCTTTTTTAATTTTTGTTTGGGTAGTTGGACCATGGACAAGTTTGTGATAAAAAAATCAGGAATGGTGCAAGAGCCATCTCTTATTGAAACTTTTGATGATAACAACCCCAAAACTCGTCGAAGCAAAGCTGTATTGCCTTGAAATTGTTGTTTTTTGGTGGCCTTGTTGTATTAGTAGTTTTTTTTAATCTACAATTATGATTTCTAGAGGACTCTTCTTAACTTTTTGGGCCACCTGCATAAGATCTCATAGTTCTCATGAGATATTGGCTTTGCCCGGTCTATGTGTGTGGCGGGGAAGACATAGACCCTGAGATTAGTCGAGGTGCGCGCAAGCGCCCGAATCACCCAGTCATGAAAAATAATTTCCAGAGGACCGTAGTAGAATTTCTGAACACTCTCACGAGAATTCCTGGAATGTGGGAAATAATTTAGATTTGTTTTTTGTGTGAGAAGAGAAGACCACTTTTTGATCCAGAGAAGTGTCCATTGGATGTAACCAAGGAATGTGGGAAATAATCCTGTGTGGTTGTGTGCAACAAATCCGTAATTTAATTAATTTTTATGTCAAATACTAGTTCATGTAAAAAAAAAAATAACACAAATAGTTGAACTCTTACTAATTTTCCAATTATAAATATAATAAATATTTATGCTAGTGACTTGGGCACAAATACAGTATAAATATTTTAATATAAATATTTATTATGTATTTATTCCAATTATAATAAAATCAAACCCATTTTCCAATTACAATAAAAAAAAATGGGGCAATTATGTATTTTTACAACTTGTCCCATCATATCCACCTTTCATATCCCCATTCTGAAAAAATCATCCATACACCCAATATACAAAATCTACCTTTTTTAAGAGGTTGGCCCACCCTCATTACAAATCCACCCAAAATCATCTCTGGTCGCCAAACGGGGCCTTAACTCTTAACACTACTACTTTCTATTCTTATTTTTAGTGAGCTTTCGTGGGCAAAGAAATGTGTTCTTTTGGTGGAGCTTTGGGCTCACAACACTTATGCAGAGTGTTTAAGAACCACATAACTTGGTAGCTGGGATGTTGTTCTTGTTCATTTATTTATTTTGTAATCTCAATTCTGTATCCATAATTTATGTTTGTTAATTTTTTCGTTATTAATAAAAATCTCAGAATCTGTTTTCCTGCAATATTTATTGCAATAAGATGTAGATGTGGACCGTTGAGAGAGGAAAAAGAAGGAGAGGGGTCAAAACAAAGATTATTACTCCCTCCGTCTCTTTTTATGTGTCGACATTTTCATTTTGGGCTGTCCCTTAATAACTGTGCATTTTGAAATGTTAATGGGTAAAAGTTTGTATAAGTATCGTTTTGCTCTTTTGAAAAGTTAATGGATAAAATTGTTCCACTATAAAATTGGTCCACTACAAATATTCAAACAAAGTTATTCTTTTTTGAATTTGTTTTATCTTACTCCCCCCGTCCTTCTTTAAGTGTGTTGCTTTGTAGATCTAATTTATTAAGAAAAATCATTATTACACCTTTTACATTAACTTTTACCTCAACTTTACACTTTATACATCAACTTTTACTTCTACTTTCCAAAACTATCATCAACTTCACCCATTAACTTTTTACTCACAACTTTTCAAAAGGCAAAATAATAATTATACAAACTTTCACCTATTAACTTTTCAAAACACACATTGATTAAGGGAGAGCCAAAATAAAATAATCAACAATAAAAAAGGGATGGAGGGAGTAGCATTTTTTTCCCTGTTCATAGCAAATTATTATTTTTTACACTTTTAAGTTTACCTCAACAATAAGGATTTGAAAAATAAAGAAATGTAGATTGAATTTGTACAACATTAAAACTTAAAACTTAAAAGGGTCAAATTCATTTATCTCCCTTGAGGATTCTAACAAATACATAGACCTTTCCTACACTTTCTGAAATTTCACTACTCTCCCGTCCTTTTCAAAATAATTGTCAGATTCCCCCTGCAGTTCTTTTAAGGCTAATAGTGTCAATTTTTTCTGTGAAAATGACTATAGTTCCCTTAGTATATATTCTCCACCCTAAAAACCTTTTAAAAAAATAGAGTAAAAAAGTTTTTCTAAAAAAATAAATTGTTTTTCATTTTAAAAAATAGCTTTTAAACAAAAGAGTATTGACGAGAATTTTTTCAAGAAAAAATACTTTTTGAATTTTTTTTAGTTGAAAATAGTTTTTTGAAAGAAAAAAAAACTAATTGGAAAAGTTTTTGAAATAAGAAGCTTTTGAAAACATTTTATTGGATAAAAAACTAGTTTTTGGAAAACCATTATTTAAAAAAAGAAATTTTTTAAAATATTTTTTTTCAAAAATATGAAAATAAATTTAAAAAAAGAAGTTTAAAAATATTTTCAATTTTTTCAATGAAAAATTAAGGGTTTTCCAAAAACTAGTTTTTATCCAAAAATATATATTTCAAACCTTTCGTATTTCAAAACTTTTCTTTTTAAATTAACGGTTTTTCAAAAACTAGTTTTTATCGATTTTTTTTTCAAACGTTTCAAATTTCAAAAACAGTTTTAGAAAAACTTTTTTCAAAATATGCTTTGTTTCCTTCAAAAAATTATTTTCAACAAAAAATTCCAAAAAATATTTTTTTTGAAAAAAAGTTCCAAAAACCGATGCAGCAAATTACAAGCTATTCTCCCCCAGAATACAACAACCCAACTATCAGGTTCTCTTACACATTAATTTGTATAAGTGTGCGAGGTCAAAGCTCAGCCAAATTAAAGAAACACCTTTCTTTGTCCAAAGAAAAGAAGTATATAGAAAGTAAATTTTTTACCTTTCCATCTCACAAATTCCGAAGCTGTAGGAATCCCTATTTATAACCTCTAGGTACTAGTAGAGACTACGTTTATTCAATGTAGTGAGAGCTAATAACATATATTAATTACTAATCACTTAATAACTCTTGCATTAATTTTTATGCTAACAAACCTGTTTAACTTTTAATTACTCCCCCCGTCCCTTTTTAAGTGATCCTTATCGGAATATGTGCAATTTCAAACCCCTAAAAAACATATTTCTTTATATGATTTTTACTCCAATTTTTTATACCAAATTAAAGTGCTTATTGAGTATTTTAATTTGGGCAAAAAAAAAAATTAAAAACGTGCTACGGAAGTGCATTTTTTAACGGCTACAATACACATTTTCCAAAGGTATCATTTAAAAAAGGAGAGAGTAATATACTTCATTGATATTCAAATGTTACAACAAGAAGTAAAGATTCGTGAGAGGAGAGAGATCGGCAGCTGCTGAAAATACTTCACAAGTAAAATACTTTGCAAATTTTTTTTTTTTTTTTGTGATCGAACAAATAGAGTAAAAAAAAATAAACTTGAGTTGTCTTTCCAACAGCGTATAAAAAACACATAGTAAACCATTTAAGACGAGGCTTTAAGTCTTTTGACCTTACGTAATACTTGTTGCGATATGCTCAATAAATATGATCAGCTTATTGATCTCATCTTTGAATTCTCATCTTGTTAACTAATGTAAAGTGTTATGTTAAGTGTAACGTTAATTATGCAGCCAACCTTTTGTGGACCACCTTTGTTTTTACGGTGACCAACCTGTAAAAATGATTGTATTCGTGAAAAATCTATTGATTGCTACAAGGGGTGGCAAATGTAAACTTGATTCAGAGAATTAGAGTAGCTGAGTAAATTGGAATAAATTGGAATTTAGAATTAAAATACTACAACCCAAAGGGTTGGTAGGACGGTTTGCTTCTCGCATAATTGACCAAAGTTCGTTTTTGGGGGTAAAGATGCAATAAATTAAGTAATTTCATGTGAATTTATTAGTCCAGGTGTGGATGAACTGTCATTGCTGAAATGTGGAGGGGGTTAGTTGAGGGTCACATAAGCTGGTCTACACACCTCAACAGCAGGAGACAGTCTGTAATCATCAAGGGCGGAGCTATGTAGGGGTCGGGAGTGGCCCCGGCCCCCCAATTTCCTAATCTGGAATATATTTTTCTTATTTTTGATAGATATTTTTGAAAAAATTACAAAACTTTAAAAATAATTAACAAGTAAGAATAATTTTCATTCTGAAAACACTGGCCTTGTTCGGATGCCTTCTCACCCAAAAAAATTTTCTGCAAAAAGTAAACTTTGGGGTCCACATCTGATGCGTTTTGGCAGATGTTATATCATTCCTCTGACGCGTAACTTGTCCTCTGACGCGTTCAACCAATATTATATCATTCCCCTTCACTTTTGGCAGACAAAAATTGAGTTAGTGGGCCCCTTTCACCCCAAAACCCAACGTGTAATGTAATTGTCCTCTTTCCCTCTCTAAACCTGTAATGGTCCGAAAATTTTCTTTTATTTATAATAACATTTATTTTATTTTATTTTTATAGTTAAACATATTTATTTATTTATTTATTTTATAACTTATCTCCAAATTTTACGCGTCTGTGTGTACGTTTCTTTTGTATCTCACCAGCCAACTACCCAACCTATACACATAACTCGTGACGTGACAGTACAACCTAGGAAAATCCTAATGATAACCTAAGAACTACAGTATCACAGCTGACTCTATGACCTGTTAACATCTCTCACCCTTTCGTTTTGTTTTCTCATACGTGGCTTCACCCCCTCCAATTGTCCTACCAACCAAGGAGCACCTTAAAAGACAAAGCGTGGTCTTTGTTTTATTCTCATTTTTGGAAAAGCAAAGAAACAGAGAGGGAGCGGTACACGACAGACAGACAGACGAGAGACTGATACTCAAATATACCCTCCAATTGTCCTACCAACCAAGGAGCACCTTAAAAGACAAAGCGTGGTCTTTGTTTTATTCTCATTTTTGGAAAAGCAAACAAACAGAGAGGGAGCGGTACACGACAGACAGACAGACGAGAGACTGATACTCAAATATACTCCATATTTGTCCATTCCCAGCGCTCTTAGCTCCATAAACAACCACTGTTAGCGTTGTGACGTTCGCGCCGTTCAAACCCGCAACTCTCCCATTTAAACTGTTAGCGTTGTGACGTTCGCGCCGTTCAAACCCGCAACTCTCCCATTTAAACCGTAGCCACCGCTTTGTCTTCGGAGGAGAGGTAGTTAAATTTTACCTCCCTAAATATATCTATTTTTATGTATTTATCTATTTTTATGTATGTGATTTGCTAATGTAGAGTTACAAGTATAACTGTGGGTATTATTTTTCCCGAATGAAAATGGTGTGCTTTAGCGCCAAGAAAGAAGAAGAGGATTGGTGTTCTTGAGAAAGATAAAGATAATGGGTTTGCTAATCATGTGTATATTAAGTATGTGTGTATTAAATTTCTGTATTACGGAGTAGAAGAAATCGAACTCTAGAGCACAACGAAAATTGTAGTTTTTCCCTATTTTGCTCGGTTAAACAGTACATTTTTCCTGCTCGACTAAACAGTGGCTTTTCCTTTTCTTTTTATATTTTTTTTCCTATGTTTGTTCGGCCAACAATGGCATTAGTTATTTTTTTTTATTATTTTTTTTGCTTGATCGGCCAACATTGGCATGGGTTATTTTTTTAATATTTTTTGTTTGATCGGCCACGACCAAAACCAGTGACCCACGGGCAAACTTTATTACTTTTATGAAAATCACACTTAAACCCCTTTTAGTTAGTATATGTTATATTTTGACCGAAGTATTTTATATACTATATTTAATTTAACCGCTAGCTTATTAAAGATTATGTTTCGGCCCAAAATAATTAAAACAAGGTTATGTTTGATTACAATTAAAAGCCCTATGTTAATAAAGTCTATATTTTTTTTTTTGTCTTAATACGAGTTTAAAATTTACAAATTTTTCTTAATGGACTATATAGTCTTTATTAAATATATATGAGTGACTAATAAATTTATTATTAAAGTGTTAGTTGCCTACTAGTGCTAATCAAAGTTTTGTCAGGAAGTTCAGAACTTCATAATGTTAGACTGTATTCTTATTATTCCAGGATTGCATTTTTTTGTGTGTTGTTAATATCACTTTGTCCTTACTTTATTATTGCAAGCGTTACAAAAATGTTGAGATTATGAAATTTGTAAAGATTGTTGAATGCTAGAATGGACAACTAGGTTCCCGGGTTGGGTGATCGTACGCGGATATCACATAGACGTTGAGGTTAATGGAAAAGTGAATTGGAATCGATTATTGGGGAGTCACCCCGAGATTTGTTGAATGGCAGTCAGCCAAGTGATGAATTGATTATGGGGAGTCACCCCGAGATTTGTTGAATGACAGTCAGCCAAGTGATTTCGTTTTGGAGGAATATTTGGCAGCCTGCCAGGATTTCGAAACCCTAGGATATGACAATCTGTGATTACTTCATTTGAATTCTGAGGCGTTAAAAGGGTGGATGTATTATAGACCGAGTCACGGCTATATACCTACAGGAGCTGACAGTTGTCACTCGTAGCCCAGTGGTACAGTCAGTCCCTGGGAAATTCATCCTTGCGAGGCGGCTGACGGTTGGATTAAGTAAGTAACTTATACCTTCCGTCGGGGCTCCCAGTCAGGGCAAGCAAGGGGGGAGTATATCACGGATTGGTCATAGTCCTTAGTGGTTATTTGGGAGGAAAGTTCTCTAGGTTGAGAACTTAGATGAATATGTAAGTTAATGGCTAGTAATGAAATCAGCTATGTGTTTAATTTCTGCTTTACGATTTATTTCCTGCTTATTCCTTTAATTACTTCTTTTCAATCATATATGTTGTTCTTGTATGTTATGTAAGGGTTGGGGGTTAGAGTGACTATTGAGTGATTTATCGCTCACGGTGTTACACTTCGTGTGACCCTGGTATAATACCATGATGTTGCTTTGCGACTCGGACGTATTATGCCAGACTGTGATCAAACAGGAGGTGTAGGCGTCGAGGGCGATGCTTATTTTGGAACAGAAGGTTTTCCAGTGGATCAGGCTCAAGAGGAGCATTGGGATCAAGATCTCAACCTTAACCTTAACCTGTAGAGCCAATCCTCCTTATTTTTGTGTTGGAAAACTGTAATCTAATTTCCCAACAAAGTACTATGTTTATGTTTGTAATCGTATTAAGACACTTATGTTATTTCTACTGCTTAATCAATGAGACTCTTTTGAATAAATCTTTTAAAAATATTTTAATTAATGCTTCCGAAAATCGGGGCGTTACAAAACCCATCGTGCAATTGTCCTCTGTCACTTTAGTACTCCTAGACTTTGAAAAGTCATGGGGGTGGGGGTGGACCCCATTGTACCCTTTTTGTAGAAATTTTTTTGGGTGAGAATGCATCCGAACAAGGCCACTATAATTTTCGCTTTGAAAACAGTAAATTATAGTGAATGATACCATGCGATAATAATACTGTGGTTCTCGAATGATGTAATAACAACATCAACCAAAATTAATTTTTTAATTTACCAAAACTGACCTATAAAACTCGAATGACTGGATTTAGTCTTAAAAAAAATTACAGAACCAAGATTTCTTTCACAATTTGACCCCCTCCGACTTCGATTACTATCTCCGCCACTAATAATCGCCACTAGTAATCATCTGTGGGTGTTTACTCTAAATTTTTACTTTCGTCTATCTAGAATATCACTTGGACGACTGAAACAAATGGAGATAAATTGAGATTGTAGTATATTGCCAATAAAAGTTACCATTATTATTTTGGTAACATTATTTATAGCGTCTCCAATTATATGATACATAACCGACGCTGTAACCATGTTACAAAATAATAGCTACTCGCTACCACTCACGAGCTTTGTACCAAGCTGACTTATCTCTACTAACATAGAAACCATCTGGCCTTGCTGACCAATAACATATTTTCGGGTTTCCAGGCTGATCAAATTTACAGAGCTTGACTGCGATTTCATTAGTATATACGTAAAAAATTTGGCCTTCAGATCCCCAAGAGAAATGACAAGAGTAGGCAGTGCCTCCATTGACATGGGGAGTGAATCTCCAAGAGAATTGTTGGCCAGTTTTGAGGGTATGCATTCCAAAATCAGTATCTCCGGATTTGCACCACACCTTTAATGGTGAAGGATTATTGGGCATCTCGCTCATCACATGCATCTCAACGGACCATTGTTGGCCAGAGACGGTACTCGAAACAAAGAAAAATCCTACAGTGAGTAACTTAAGGAAAAAATGACTCATTATAGCGGTTTGAGTAGTGGACGTGAAATGGGCGTTTCAGCTATTGCTTGAAGTAATTTGCTTACCTTGTCTTAAAATATATAGCTAAAGGCCACTTTTGTATGTTCATTCTATTAATTTTCAAAATACAGATTTTGTGCATAAATAGAGGTGACAGTGACTTAATTGCATTTGCGTTTTCTTGTGTGGAGGAAAAACTAACTGTCAAGCTTTATTTTTTGAATGGTCAAAAGCTTATTAAATGAAATAACCTTCATAACAATTAATAGGAAGCCAAATTCAAAGAGATTACTTTTTTTGTGTTTGCTGGTACAATGGCTAGCAAAATGCTAAATTTTATTTTCTTATGCTTTTTAATGTAAAAAACTAGAAAAATTAATGGCCGTAAAATTCCAATTAAAAAAGTGGCGACTTAGTCCACCTTGACAAAAATACTCTTACTTTTATCTACACTCTCTCTATTAATTAATACACTCTTCCTTCAACACAATTGCGAAACAGTAAGAAACCGGCCGCCTATAGTGTTGTTACATTTGTTATCAATGAAGTAAACCGATTAATTCTGAAGAGAAGTTGTAAACTTAAGCATTAATATATATATATATATATATATATATATATATAGAGAGAGAGAGAGAGAGAGAGAGAGAGAGAGGTACCTGAAAAATAGTCGGAGCTGCTGGGTTTGTCGCCTGTAAAATTAGCCAGAGCCATTTTCCGGTTTAGACATAGGCGGCTCTAAGAAGAGCCCAGAGTGGTCACCCGAACACCCTGGAAAAAATATTTTTTTTAGAAATACATGTAAAAATTTATTTATTTTTTAATTTTTGTCATTTTGAACACCCTAACCAAAATGTTTGAACACCTTATCCCAAAAGTTTGAACACCCAATCCCAATGGCAGAACTCACCATGGACGAGAATAGTATAAATCTCTTCAATTAATTTATACTTATTCCAAGTGAGTACTCATTACATTATACAATATAGATCAATAATTTAAGATATATGCACCATCTTTTTTTGCGAAACACTTTAATATATATGCAAATAGGGTATATAGACACAATAGATTTGGATTATTATATATGCAGTCCACTTCCTATCAAGGATCCCGCACGCTTTTAAAATCCGGACCTCCACTTTCTGGATCGAATTTCGACAATCCGAACCGTCCAATGTGTTTAAAAGATACTTATAGGGGTTTCCGCGAGAAATCAGCAAAAAAATAATACTGGGAAGGGCTTGATCCGAACAATTTTTAATTTCATAAAAACGAACATATACAGTTTTTATGAAAATTTGCTCGGATCAAGCCCTTCCCGGTATTTTTTTGTCGATTTACCGCGGGGACCCTTAAAAACACCTTTTAAACACATTGGACGGTTCGGATCGTCAAAATTTGATCGGGATCTATGAGGTGTGGACGAAGTCCAGATTTTAATTGTTTGGATAGGAAGTTTAGTGATTATATATGCTATTCATAGCTTAGATTCTTTTTTAATTTTTGTTTGGGTAGTTGGAACCATGGACAAGTTTGTGATAAGAAAATCAGGAATGGTGCAAGAGCCATCTCTTATTGAAACTTTTGATGATAACAACCTCAAAACTTTTGGTGGCGTTGTTGTATTAGTAGTTTTTTTTAATCCAAAATTATGATTTCTAGAGGACTCTTCTTAACTTTTTTGGGCCACCTGCACAAGATCTCATAGTTCTCATGAGATATTGGCTTTGCCCGGTCTATGTGTGTGGTGGGGCAGACAAAGACCCTGAGATTAGTCGAGGTGCGCGCAAGCGCCCGAATCACCCAGTCATATAAAAAATAATTTCTAGAGGACCGTAGTAGAATTTCTGAATACTCTCACGAGAATTCCTGGAATGTGGGAAATAATTTAGATTTGTTTTTTGTGTGAGAAGAGAAGACCACTTTTTGATCCAGAGAAGTGTCCATTCGATGTAACCAAGGAATGTGGGAAATA
The DNA here is from genome assembly GCA_016920895.1 of Vaccinium myrtillus. Lineage (NCBI taxonomy): Eukaryota > Viridiplantae > Streptophyta > Magnoliopsida > Ericales > Ericaceae > Vaccinium > Vaccinium myrtillus. The sequence continues at coordinate 9,798,829 of CM029271.1, forward strand.
ATCCTGTGTGGTTGTGTGCAACAAATCCATAATTTAATTAATTTTTATGTCAAATACTAGTTCATGTAAAAAAAATAACACAAATAGTTTAACTCTTACTAATTTTCCAATTATAAATATAATAAATATTTATGCTAGTGACTTGGGCACAAATACAGTATAAATATTTTAATATAAATATTTATTATGTATTTATTCCAATTACAATAAAATCAAACCCATTTTCCAATTAAAAAAAATATGGGGCAATTATGTATTTTTACAACTTGTCCCATCATATCCACCTTTCATATCCCCATTCTGAAAAAATCATCCATACACCCAATATACAAAATCTACCTATTTTAAGAGGTGGGCCCACCCTCATTACAAATCCACCCAAAATCATCTTTGGTCGCCAAACGGGGCCTTAACTCTTAACACTACTACTTTCTATTCTTATTTTTAGTGAGCTTTCGTGGGCAAAGAAATGTGTTCTTTTGGTGGAGCTTTAGGCTCACAACACTTATGCAGAGTGTGTAAGAACCACTTAACTTGGTAGCTGGGATGTTGTTCTTGTTCATTTATTTATTTTGTAATCTCAATTCTGTATCCATAATTTATGTTTGTTAATTTTTTTGTTATTAATAAAAATCTCAGAATCTGTTTTCCTCTAATATTTATTGCAATAAGATGTAGATGTGGACCGTTGAGAGAGGAAAAAGAAGGAGAGGGGTCAAAACAAAGATTATTACTCCCTCCGTCTCTTTTTAGGTGTCGATATTTTCATTTTGGGCTGTCCCTTAATAACTGTGCATTTTGAAAAGTTAATGGGTAAAAGTTTGTATAAGTATCGTTTTGCTCTTTTGAAAAGTTAATGGATAAAATTGTTCCACTATAAAATTGGTCCACTACAAATATTCAAACAAAGTTATTCTTTTTTGAATTTGTTTTATCTTACTCCCTCCGTCCTTCTTTAAGTGTGTTGCTTTGTAGATCTAACTTATTAAGAAAAATCATTATTACACCTTTCACATTAACTTTTACCTCAACTTTACACTTTATACATCAAATTTTACTTCTACTTTCCAAAACTATCATCAACTTCACCCATTAACTTTTTACTCAGAACTTTTCAAAAGGCAAAATAATAATTATACAAACTTTCACCTATTAACTTTTCAAAAGACACATTGATTAAGGGAGAGCCAAAATAAAATAATCAACAATAAAAAAGGGATGGAGGGAGTAACATTTTTTCCCTGTTCATAGCAAATTATTATTTTTTACACTTTTAAGTTTACCTCAACAATAAGGATTTGAAAAATAAAGAAATGTAGATTGAATTTGTACAACATTAAAAGTTAAAACTTAAAAGGGTCAAATTCATTTATCTCCCTTGAGGATTCTAACAAATACATAGACCTTTCCTACACTTTTTGAAATTCCACTACTCTCCCTTCCTTTTCAAAATAATTGTCAGATTCCCCCCTGCAGTTACTTTAAGGCTAATAGTGTCAATTTTTTGTGTGAAAATGACTATAGTTCCCTTAGTATATATTCTCCACCCTAAAAAACCTTTTAAACAAAATAGAGTTAAAAATTTTTTCTAAAAAAATAAATTGTTTTTCATTTAAAAAAATAGCTTTTAAACAAAAGAGTATTGAAGAGAATTTTTTCAAGAAAAAAATACTTTTTGAATTTTTTTAGTTGAAAATAGCTTTTTGAAAGAAAAAAACTAATTGGAAAAAGTTTTTGAAATAAGAAGCTTTTGAAAACATTTTATTGGATAAAAAACTAGTTTTGGGAAAACCATTATTTAAAGAAAGAAACTTTTTAAAATATTTTTTTCAAAAATATGAAAATAAATTTTAAAAAAAGTTTAAAAATATTTTCAATTTTTCAATGAAAAATTAAGGGTTTTCCAAAAACTAGTTTTTATCCAAAAATATATATTTCAAACCTTTCGTATTTCAAAACTATTCTTTTTAAATTAACGGTTTTTCAAAAACTAGTTTTTATCGATTTTTTTTTTCAAACGTTTCAAATTTCAAAAAACAGTTTTAGAAAAACTTTTTTCAAAATATGCTTTGTTTCCTTCAAAAAATTATTTTCAACAAAAAATTCCAAAAAATATTTTTTTTGAAAAAAAGTTCTCTTCGATACTTTTTGTTTAAAAGCTGTTTTTTAAAAATGAAAAAGGGTTTAATTTATTTGAATTTTTTAACTCTAATGTTTAAAAAAATTGATTTTTTTAGGGCGTGGAATATATACTTAGGGTATTACAGTAATTTCGCGCAAAAATTAACAACGTTAGCCTTAAAGTAACGGCAGGGGGAATCTGACAATTAGTTTGAAAAGTAAGGGAAGACAGTGAAATTTTAGAAAGTGTAGGGGAGATCTTTGTACATGTCAAAAACTTTAGGAGAGGTGAAATTTCAGAAAGTTTAGGGCAGTGAAATTTACACAAATTAAAAAATAAAAATTTCATGTAAGTTTTGGGTTGTTTTGACTCTTGTTAACTTCTTTCAAATGAGGAGCCGCTCTCTCTATCTCAACTCTTCACAGCCCCACCATTGCAGCCCCTCCTTCCCCTCCCCCTCCATGGGTTGCACACTCTTTGGGCGGCGGGAGGGGAGGGACTAATCCCCTTTCTAGATCTGGTTTCCCCTTCCCCTTCTACACCATATCCGCCTTCCGTTCGCCAATCGTTGGAACTTGGCGTTCCGCAGCCCTGTCGGGCGTTATGATTCATCTGCTCCTCCTTTGTAACCTTACGGGTTCCGGCGGCTTCTTAGGCCTCCGGTAGAGGCGCGTGACCGGTTGGAGGTTTGGTTAGAGATGGGCTGCTCAGCAACGAAGGGGAGTGTATCTTTTTTCTCGTTTCTTTGTGTTTTGTCCGGCTTTAGGCCGGTTATGTCCGGTTTTAGGCCGGTTTTTGTCCGGATTTTGTCTGGTGTGTTCCGTTGGTTTGGTCATACGCTTTCTCGTTGTATTTCTGTGACCTGTTGTCGTTGGAGTGTCCGATCTGTGGACTCCCGATCTTTCCCCATGTGAATCTTTGATGAATACTATCTCTCAACTTTTGACAAAAAAAAAAAAAACTTCTTTCAAATGATCTAAAAAAAATTCTCTTTGAAATCTACGAATTGAAGAGTTATTTTTTTTTACCTAAATTATAAAACTTCCAAACGATACAAAATAGGTTCTATAAAAGATTTTACATTTTTAAGTTAGCTCAAACTCAAAAGTGTAATCTTTTTTGTTTTCAAAGTGTCTTTTTGTTAAATTTGATTCATATGTCTTTTTCTTATACATTTCTAGATTCGTCTTGTTGAGTACGATAGCGAAAGGTAAACAAATTATGACTAACAATGAAAAAAGCAAAAAAATGTAAAGTAATTGCCTTTTTGTAGAAATGTATATGGTTTTATTCTTAATTTTTTTAATCAATTTGCTATTAAAATTTTAGAATCATACGCAATTTTAAGTGGTTGATTAAGTTAATTACATTTTTTTAAATATGGTGTACTAGTAGCATAATACTAGAAACATGTCTTCCTCATTTGACAAAATAAAATGTTATATTTTATCAAATGTAGATATATATATATTTTTTTGGGAACTTGGCCCAAACTCCAACAAAAAGGTAAAACTGTAATAAACTGGAGATCATTGAAATTGTCAGAAAGCTTTAGGGAGGTGAATGTAATATTCCCTTTTGTTATTGATCGGAACAAAAAGTGAAAACTCCTCCCGTGAGTAAATATATATACACACTTGTCCCTCCCCAAAACCCCATCACACCCTCTCAGCAACCTCCGCCGCCACTCACCACCACGCGCCGCCACCATGCAATCCACCCTAGTCTCCCCACATTTCCACACCCTTCCACACCTCTCCACCACCAAACCCAAAACCCACTTCCCAAAACGCCTATCCATTGTCAACGCCGCATCCTCCACCACCCAAAAACTCAACAAATACAGCTCTCACATCACCGAACCCAAGTCGCAGGGTGGATCCCAGGCCATCCTATACGGCGTGGGCCTATCCGATGAGGACATGGGGAAACCCCAGATAGGAATTTCATCGGTTTGGTACGAAGGCAACACTTGTAACATGCATTTGTTGGGTCTGGCTGAGGCTGTGAAAGAAGGGGTTTGGGAGAGTGGCATGGTTGGGTTCAGGTTTAATACGGTTGGGGTTAGTGATGCTATTTCTATGGGGACCAGAGGGATGTGTTATAGTTTGCAGTCTAGGGATTTGATTGCTGATAGTATTGAGACTGTTATGGGTGCTCAGTGGTATGATGGGAATATTTCCATCCCTGGTTGTGACAAGAATGTAAGTGTGAATCAAGGTTTTTATTTATTTATTATTGTTTTTGATTTGATATTTCAGTGTTTTGTGGGTTTTCTGGGATGTGTATGGGTGATTGTGACAAAATTGCAATGTTGGTTTTTTTAGAGCATCTCCACTGCCTTCAGCTAAATTGTCGAAGTTATAGTCATCTTTCGGTCGGTTCAGTGCCATTTTGCCATTTTTTTTTGCAATGTTGCTCCAGTGCCATTTTACCTTAACTATCATTTTAGGTGTTAGATACTTGGATCACAACTAAATAACACAACCGTTATAGCTGTGTCCGCAATGTGCCATTTTTGGCTAAAGATTTCGCAAGGAATTGGAGATTCCAGAGCCAAAAAAAATTGGCTTTGACTATATAAATCGAAACTATTGGAGATGCTCTTCTCTTGGGTGTGTGTATTGTATTGTATTTCGGTCCTTGCATACTCATGGTCCTTGCATACTCATGTGCTATTCTATTATTTGTGTTTTTACCCCTCTTCTGATCTTTTTTATGGTGTTATTATGGTGAAAGAATGAAGTCTAGTGGTCGGTGGACTTTTTCCCTGATGGGATTTCTGTTTTTCCGCTCTAATATTTTATTTATTTGACTGCTTGTTTAGGATTCCACAATGCTTTTTCCAGTATCCAATGTGGCTCTAGATAGATGCTTATACCATATGGCTTGAAAAAGAACTAGTTCTGTCTTGAAACTGTGCTTGCTTATTTACCTTGGAATTAATATATTCTTTTATAAAGCTTAAGAACTGAGGGTGCACATGTGAGGACTAGTTTTGATCTTAAGCCATTCTCTGCGTATAATGACGATAAATTTGGATTTTCATTTTCATACCTGGTTCGGTAAAGGTAGTTTCCTCCATCGTTGCTGATGACAGGGTGATTATCAAGTAGAGCGGATGGGGAAATAAGTGGACGTAACCTCCTGCTTGAAAATGCCTGAGGCTTTAACACTTCATTTCCTTACTGAAGACATTGCACATTATTTATGTTTACATGGGAATTTATATGTTGACAACATATTTGTTTGCAATGTTTGAAAATATCTACTGCGATCGAGTGTGTTCAACACATCTTTTGTTCTTTCTCCATTTCTGGATGAGAACTTTGTTTATCCTTTTTCATATGATTAGAAGAAGATGACTCTAGATTTTTAGAAGTCATGTCAGCCCGTAGTAAGAGAGAAGTAATTGCATTAATGAATTAACTGTGAAACCAATGAGTTAACAGTGCATAGTAGGGGCCTTGTCAGTTTACTGCCATTTCATTGTCATTTGTTTCCAGTTTCTGTTGAAAAGAACACTGTTGCTTCCAATAGGATATTACCTTAAGGAACTCTCTCTCTCTCTCTCTCTCTCTCTCTCTCCATATGTGTGCTTCCGCGCGTGCGTGTGTGCTTCCTGTCTTGATCACTAACCAAATATCATACTATTTTTTTTTGCAGATGCCAGGTACAATTATGGCCATGGGACGGCTAAATCGGCCAAGTATAATGATTTATGGTGGAACTATTAAGGTTAGACATCATACTATTGAGACCAAAATGAACAAAGGGCAATTGTTTTTATTTTTAGAAATCCTATTGAGACAAGTTGTGACGGCCCAAAATTTTTACAATGTCTCGAAATGAATAATTGCTCTCAATATATAGTCTCCAAAAAACATATACATAATAGGCCTAAAAACTCCAAAATAATACACGTCTCAAAAAACTCTAAAACTAAATAATCTTTTAAGTTCCAACTTGGCTGCCACTAACTTGCTATGTACCTGAAAAATTATTAAATGCTTGGGTAGTATGTGCAATACGAAGATAATAAACGTTGCTCGAAATGAGAATATGCTCAATAAACGATGATAACGAATCAAACTGAGTCATTATGAAACGACAACTTTGCAGTGTAGCCTCGGACCAGGCCCATCTCGGTAACATGTCAAGCACCACCCAGCTCAAAAATTGTGTGCCCCCTTGGGCCGCATAAACTTACTTGGGACTTCTTGTAGGGCAATCAAACGTGACATAAATGTGACCCGGTGGGCTTGCACACATACCAATCTGTTCCACGGCTTTCAGCCAAATATTCTCTATGTCATGATACAAAATGTGACGTTTTCTAAATGAATAAACTTGGAGATCAAATGAGTACAAATATGAGAGAATTGAAAGAAGATTCTTTGCAAAGAGATTTAGCAAGGAATGCATTGCACACTATCCGGTACCATAATCTGTTGATCAAGCCATAGTATATCTATATCTCACCATCTAGATCAACACCCTAGAAATCTGCCTTAATCGAACGCTATATGAATCACGAAAGGTTGACATGTTGCATGCGTGGGTTTCTTACATAGGTTGCTCGAAAGAAAAATAAAATTGATAGAATGAGTTGACACCGGGATGTTGCATAATAGAAGAAAGAAGAGGGTATTACAGAGGGAGGAAAGTCAGGGAATTAAATGGGCATCTATTGTTCTTGTGCTCCCAAACCAAACTATAGGTGGCTCATAATCCCACCGACACTACTATTATCCCTTTTCTTTTCTTTTTCCAACTCTAAACTAATATTTTAAAACCTTGTGTTTTCCAAAACCATAAAAAAGCTTCAGATGTTGAGATATTTACATGCATGTTAATCTAAATACAAAAGGAACCACAACTTTTATACACCGCTAGAGTTAGGTTTAGACAAAATAATTATCCGCCATAACCGACAATTGTATAGAAAATATTAATCCTATATATCATATTAAACTAATTGAAAAGGGAAACGGGTTGTTACACAAGGGTTTCCCGGTTACAATATTGAGACTGTATGTTTCCTAATTAGCAATGTTTCTAAGATTAGAACCTTAGTTGCAGGATCCTTCTAAAATGGGTGCGTTCCCTAGATGGAAGCTCGAAGCCGCGCTCCCAAGATGGGAGCTCGCTCCCATCCATACGGGAAGCGCTCCTAAATAGGATGGGAGCTTCCACACTAATCTTAAGGATGAAACTTTTTTCAAATCTATGCATGGAAGAAGAAAAAGAAAAAAGAAGTAAGAGATATAGCCATATAGGACTCTTTCTTATCTTGTATTCTACTACTTATCTACGTATTTATTCTATATATTGGGCATAAAAAGTTATATTGGGATGTCATGTCTCACTCTTGTTTATACATATATAATGTTTATATGCACTCTCTCCTTTTGCAACTATAGAACATATGTACGCTATATATACTGGGAAGGGCGTGATCCGAGCAATTTTTCATAAAAAACTGTATATGTTAGTTTTTACTTTTTATGTAAAACTGCTCGGATCAAGCCTTTCCCGGTATTTTTTTTTGCAGATTTCTCGCGGGGACCTTTAAAAACACCTTTTAAACACATTGGACGGTTCGGATCCTCGAAATTCGATCCGGAAAGTGGAGGACCGGATTTTTAAAAAATCCGGGAGCTTTGACTGGAAGTGGACTGCACACACACACACACACACACACACACACACACACACACATATATATATATATATATATATATAGAGAGAGAGAGAGAGAGAGAGAGAGAGGAAAATCTTCTAGTCAGGGATCCCGGACTTTGCTTAAAGTCAGGACCTCACCTTTCCCCATTGAATTTTGATGATCCGAACCGTCCAATGTGTTTAGAATGTGTTTTTAAGGGTCTCCGCGATGAATCATAAAAAAAAAATGACCGGGTACAGTTTTATCAAAAACTGCTCCCGGTCATTTTTTTAATGATTCCTTGCGGGAACCCTTAAAAACACATTCTAAAAACATTGGACGGTTCGGATCATCAAAATTCAATTGGGAAAGGTGAGGTCCGCACTTTAAACAGTATAAGGGATCCCTGACTAGAGGCCCTTCCTCTCTCTCTCTCTCTCTCTCTCTATATATATATATATATATATATATATATATATAGGCAAATTTTCTAGCAAGGACCTCCCGTAAATAAGACAAAATGTAATTTTTTTCACGTTAAAAATTGTTTTTGGGAAATTCGAACCGTTCAATGTGTTCAAAAGGTGTTTTCAAGGGTACGCGCGGGAAATCTTCAAAAAAAAAAATACCGGGAAGGGCTTGATCCAAGCAGTTTTTCGCAAACTGTATGCGTGGACCCTTGAAAACACCTTTTGAACACATTGGATGGTTCGGATCGTCAAAAAAATGCTCGGATCACGGAGGTCCGGAAGGCCGGAGTCCGGATAGGAAGTGGAACCTATATATATATGTACATACCTAGGGAGCTTCTACATACTCCCATTCCCCAGCCCCCGCCCCCAGCTCCCGCTTTGTGCAGCTTAGATTAGGATCCTTTGGGGAGAAATTAATAAAGTAATTCCCATAGTTATTCTCCAAATGTTGATGACTATCATTTTGCATTGTTGCATAAATCTCTTATCTAGGTGACTTGTTTTGGATGTAAAAAACAACGTATAACCATAACAACACTCGTGAACTCCCCAATCGATGGGGGTATGGGCAAGGGAGAACTGGAGATAGACTTAACCTTTAGCAATGTATACACAAAGTGGTTGCTCTCAGAAAGTTTTACCAGTGAAATTGTGGTCTCCTCGAGATATCGAGAAATTGGACCTTATGCTGTGGAACCATGCCCTCAAATCAAAGCCAAAAGACATCAGATAGGGAATGCTTAGATACCCTATTCAGCTTTTGTTCTCATTACCTTGCTTCCTCTATTTAAAGGCCAAAGCACGAGTAATGTACATTTTGTTTCGTTTGTAGCAGTGTTTTAAATAGCGATACCGAGGCACCATGGTCCCCTAGAGCTTTAAGGGCAAGGCGCAAGGTGAGGCGCGCGCCTTTTGAACGCGAGGCGCACATTTTTTAGAACAAGTAGAATTCAAATATAGGTAATACTTTCAACACAAGCAAACACTTATAAAACATTCAAATGTCATAGTGTCATGCAACATTACTCATCCTCCTTAACACCAATAACTTAGAGCAAATGGATACCTTTTGTCATAGTGAATGGGGAAAAGAGATAAAAAGAAAATCAGGATCAAGAAACCGTTCTTTCTTTCTTTTCTGGCTGTTCTTCTTCTAAAGGTTAAAAGTTAAAACTATTGAAGGGTTTTATCCTCTACATTGACGCACATGATTTACCACTCAGATGAAGGGTGAGGATTCAATTAGAGGGAAAAAACACAAAGGCGCACAAGGCGAGCGCCTCACGCCTCTGCGCTTAAGCGCGCCTTTTGCGCCTAATCTGCACCTTTCCGTTGTGCGCTTCGCCTCAGCCCTGTGAGGCACAAAACCTGAGCCTCGCCTCGCCTCGCGCAAGCGCTCGAGGCGCGCGCCTTTTTAAAACACTGGTTTGTAAAATAGGAAATTTTTTAATAACTACCCCCTTTTTATTAATCTCTCTTTAGAAAAAACCCTCTCACTTCTCTTTACAAGAAGTTATAGATCTCAGCCTGGGGGGCGGCGGCGCCGCCTAACCCATGGTGGATGGAATCCAGGTTGTCTGTTTCTCTTGATTGTTTGTGGGATCCAAAATGGCGGATCTTGGCGGTCTTTCTTGGGATCGGACCATGTGAAGGATTCACGGTGGCGCGGGGTCTCGTCTGCTCTCTTCTTTTTCTTGGCTACGCCGCTACGGGCGGTGCTACCGTTGGGTTCTTCTCCTCATGTCGGCTTTGAATGGTGGTAGGAGTACCTGGTATCCTCTCCTCTCTTCCCCTTCCCTTTCCCTTCCCACGATCCGTTTGGTTGTGTGTGGCTCCTCCGACTACCCCCGGTATCACTGCTGGCTGTATCCTGGTAAGCTTAACGGTGTTGGGCGGTTTCGGGCTGTTGTTGGTTGGCTGGGGAACTATTTTGCCGCTGTGTATCCCTCGTTTTCTTTGTTTGGTGGCTCCGTTTGACTTGCTGGGCATCATTGTTGGGTGTGTCCGGTCTTTCGGCCTAATGGATAAGGGTGTTCCGTCTGCTGATGGGTGGCGGGGTGGTCGTCGTCGGCAGCAACTTGCAGATCGGAGGGATTGGGCTGAGGGGTGGCGGTTTTGTGTAAATGGATTCTAGGCTTTTGGCTCCTTTTTGGGCTTCATTGATGAATTAGGTGTGCCCTATACGGGCTAGGCTTTTAGGCATTTTGGGCTTGGCCCATTGGGTGTTTCTTGGGCTTTGTCCCATCGGGTGTTTTTTAGTTTTTCCAACCAAGCCCCTCCCCTCTCGCCCCAACTTGATGTACCCTTTGTCAAGTTTTCCTTAATAAATTTGTTGCCGATAAAAGAAAACTTATTATTAGCTTTCTGGGGGTTTGATTTAGTATAGCCCTAATGTTTGGCTCTATACTAGGGTATAGGCCAAATATTAACCATTAAACCTCCCCCATGAACCTGCGTCTTTGCTGACTCTTAGCGTATTGTAATGACGTTCACTTCAGTGGAAAATATGTACTTTTCATTTCCCATTTAACATCAATCATGATCTCTACTTTTGTGAGCATGATTCTTCACAGCTACTATAAGTGGCTGTTTGTTGCGAAACACTAACTTAATGACAGATATATCACTTTTGAGATTTAACAGCCCATGTATATATCAAATCATCTATGTTGGAGATACATGTGGTTAGCTGGGCTATATACGTTCAGTAACGTTCTATGGCATTTGATTATTGTCTTCGTTTGTTTGTTTGTTAGTTTATTTTTCAATTAGCTCTTTTTCTTTGTTCAAGTTACTAGCTTTGACATTGGCGTTTGTTTTGGATGCTTTTATAAAGGGGATGGAATTATATAAATTCCGTGTGAAGGAAGATAAACTCAATCTTGTTTTTTAGGGTGTGGATCCCTGACTTCTCCTCGTTGGGAAACCTCTTGCTAGTCTGGTGGTAGCTTTGGTGCCCCAGTCGGGTTTATTCTTCTAAATCTGCGTGGGAGTCTATCAGAACAAAAAGCCCCGAGGTGCCTTTGTATAAGGCAGAGTGGTTCCCAAAGCTTGTGCTGAGATGGTCAATTATCCTCTGGATTGCCATCTTGGGCAGGCTTCTGACAGAGGATAGGCTTTCTAGTTGGGGAATAACTACTGATGAAAGCAGTGTCCTGTGTTCTCTCAGCTTTGAATCTCATAACCATTGCTCTTTGAGTATCTTTTCTCCAGATGCATTTGGGGTAAGCTTTTTGACAAGTGTGATTTCAGTAGTTCTCAGAATCTTATTCTGAAGCTATATGGGTTAGGAATCATGTCAAAGATAAGGGTTTGCAGGGTTCAGTGTTAAAGTTGGCTTTCTCGACAACTTATACCATGTTTGGGCAGAAAGAAATTGTCGGACATTCAAAATTAAGGGTATTTATGCTGATGGAACGAACTTAAAGATTGAGAGAGCAGTGAGAGATTGTATGGCTGTTGGGGGTGAGTTTCCTCTGCTACAGAAAATGTCAGCCTTAAGAACTTATGGTGCATCTCTAACAGCTTCCTAGAAGAAGGATATTGTCTGCAGCGGCTATGGTTGTGGAGTTTTAGGCTTTCCTTCATACTTGTATCCAGGCTTATCTTGATGCCTCTGTCCTAAATTTTGACCTTTGGTGGTTGCTTTTGTATTTGGCTCTCAAGGATATTCCTTGCCACTTGTTTTGGTGGTGCCTTGCATTTTGATAACTCGGGCGTTAGGGCCAGCTTATGCTCCTGGGATCCAATCCCACCTTCCATAGTGGGGAGTATGATTAAAGCCAGACAGAGGAGTGGTGTTTCGCTACAATATGATCTTACCCAAAAAACTTATCTTCTACTAGTCACTCATAAGGGGTGTTTTGGCCTAACAAATCCATTTAGATTGTGTCTGTGTGTGTGTGTGTGTGTGTGTTAACTCAACTTAAATCGCCTTTGTTAGTTTTGCGTCAGTTTTTTTTTGGATTATTGGTTTGTCGCACAGAGAGGTATCTAAAGAGTAAAAAATTATGATCAAAACCTTAAAAAAGTTCACTGAAACAACAATTTTTGGATGATTTTTTCTTTATCAAGGTTTTCTTTAGTTTGGTTCATATATTTATTTATTTTTCTAATTCTTCTTATCGAGATGATCAATAATCCAAAAAAAAATTACAACTGCGTTTTTTTTTTTGACCAAATCCTTTTTTTCAAAAGGATGAGAGTAGAAAAATTCTCTGTTGCTGGCCCTGAGTACAGAAAAAAAAATTATCGAAAAGGATTAGTAGGCCAATACAACACTCTTGGGATTGCAAGACAGAGGATATTGGCATTATGCCAATAGGTGTTTATTGTGTACGTTCAAGAGAGTCGTTTAGATACTTCCCTGTTCAATTGAAGTATGAGCATGGATGTAATTCATCTGCAATTAGTTTCCTGACATTGTATTGGGATATAAAAAGCTTAGTAACCAACTTTTCTAGTTCAAACCATACAAATATAACATCTTTTAAATAAGACGTCACCTTAGATTTATATATTATTCATTTCTCAATATTTCAAATTTTAGTTGATTGATAACTGTTGATGATGATAAATAAAACCTTGTTCTAGATTATTAAATTCTCCTCTTCCTGTCTTTTTTAATTTGTTCGATTTGACTCATGCAGCCTGGTCATTTTCAAGGACATACGTACGACATAGTATCTGCCTTTCAGGTATGCGTTCTGATTTGCAGTTTTCAAGCTTTTTATCTGGAATTCCTTACCGTTTGTTGAGGGCCTTGAGGCAATTGGTTAAGAAATTAATTCTTCTGGGCCCTATTTGTTTGTCTAGATTATAGCATCGGATAGGGCCTGTAAATCCAAGGGGACCGACCACATATCTTGCATTTGATGAGAACTTATGAGGTCAGGATTATGCACCTGTCGGGTTTAAAACCCCGCAATACTTGGGAATGGGATTTATTGCACCATGGTATGGGATATACAACATCGTGGGGATGGGATACTTCTCCGATTATATTATACACTGCTAGTCCAGTGATCCAGTCCATCGAGCATGGCCTTGGCGGTTTAATGGCCTCTTTTGCATGACTTCCTCATTTAGCTGCTTGAAGTACCTAGATTATTTTTGGCTGCATTTTTCATATCAGTATGCCTTTTGTTACCACTTCTTATCAGTTTGCGTCATCTTTTGAAAGTTCTACTGTCAATTAGTTTGCATATCTCGTATATTTTCCAGAACCACTTTATTACCTCTCCGTATGCACACATACAGATTTTGGGATATTGAAATCTCAATATGTTGTTTTTATTATGTCTCATCTTTTGCTGCATCCTGAAAATAGCATAAAAGCAGGTGAATATTAGCCAATGGTAAAATCACATCAACAGCAATGACAACTGCATTATGGAAGCCTCTCGCTTTGCAACTTCCCAAGCAATGCTGGTGGTCTAGTGAAAATCGAATTGAGTTGATGAAATTAAATCATTCCTTAAAAGTGTCAGACTCAGATATCTTAAGATCCACTTGTCCTTTGGCAACCGCTTGGGCATACAATTACCCATCTGTCTCTCCCTGTGTTTAGAATGAGTGCTAGAAAGTCTTTTTAGATCTTAATACAAAAAGGTCTCACCGACCTTTTTCTTGTATTGGCTTTAGGTGAAGGTGAGATGATGTTTTTATGGGGGGACATTATTGGGGTTATATAGGGAAGCACAATATCTTCAAGGGATGGTTTAGGTCCTTTAGGATCACCATGGAAAAAATTCTCACTGAACAACTTTATCATTGATAATTCATGGCATTTTTACTGAAATTATCACCGTTTTATAATGGGACTTAAATCTACCATCTTGCATTATCAGATGTAACTTAATTGGCAATAATGGAATGTATAAATTTTAAAGTTCTTAATTGGGTGTATTTACTACATGAATAGAATATATACCAAACAAGTCCTTTGGTGTTACTTGGGCGCCTGCGGAGTACCATATCTATATACCCTACATAGATTGTTATCACATGGGCTTGGAATCAATAGTTTAATGAAAATATATTCGGCACCAACTTAACCTTCGGAAATCTAAGTTTGGTAGTGAAGGCAAATACTTTTTTTACAGGTGGTTCGATGAATTTTCTATTTGACTAATGTAAAGAAGTGTTTCCGTGTAGGAACTTGGATGCATATATTTCCTCTTCTTCTTTTCTTTTTTGCTTTTTATTTTGTAAAGGTTTATTTCCTTCTTGGCAATCGTTCATGATCCACATTGAGCATTTTAAATCAGATGTTGAGTGTTTCTGATTAATTTTTTCCTTTGCTTTTCAACGTTTCAAAACTTTTGGATTTAGTGTCTGGCAGAATTTTTTGTTTACTAGCTTGTGGCATTATGTGGTTTGGGAGATTGAAGGCTTGTTTTGCTTAATTGGAGTTTTCTCCTACGTTCAACCGAATATATCTTTCTATAAATAGGTCATTGCTCAGAGAAAGCTGTTTTGCTGGAATTTAAAAAAAACGTTTCCCTGCGCCTGAATCACTGATTTGCCAGCTATTGCTTAATTTGCTTATTTCTCTCTTTTGATTATCATTGTAGGTGTATGGGGAGTATGTGAGTGGTTCCATAAGTGATGAACAGAGGAGGAATGTTGTTCGAAATTCATGCCCTGGTGCAGGAGCTTGTGGTGGGATGTACACAGCAAATACCATGGCTTGTGCTATTGAGGCAATGGGAATGTCCATTCCTTACAGGTACTATGTGATTCCATAATTCTCTTGGATTGAGTTAGGAACATGATTTCCATTGGCTTCCATCTGAACAAAAAACGTTCCCATTTATGAAGAGACCAAAACGAAACACAAGGGGAGTAACAAAAGTCCAGTACTTCCACCGAAAGACAAAAGTATATTTTGGAACACAAAAATCAACCGGAGATGTAAAAATGACAAAAACAGAGCTGTAAGTCCCAATCTAGTGAAGTGGCTACATGAATCGTTCTTTCCATTGAGCTCTGTTGAGGACATTGTGTTCCATGATATTCAAAACAAGCGTTATGTCATAACAGATTTGGAATTTATTTAACTGCAAATTCTGTTCAACAATTACCTTTACTTTTCTCTTTTATACTTGTTCATTTTTGTGAATTACTGAATTAATCGACAGTCTCATTATGTGATTATCAGTTAGGCTTTTATGAAGCTAGATAAGTTTATTTCATGTTTCTTAATGTTTCCTATGATCGATTTCCTTGGTCTCTTTCAAAATGTTTGTGAACCGTTCTACGCTTGCTGAAGCAACACACTAAAATGAAGTTTTGATTCTTTGAGTGGAGTTGGTGGCTATCTGTTTATTAAATAATTGTTTTCTTCTTTCTTTGGTTCCCAAAAGCTCTTCAACACCTGCTGAAGATCCCTTGAAGTTGGATGAGTGTCGCCTAGCCGGAAAATACTTGCTAGATTTGATAAAGATGGACATAAAACCACGAGATATAATTACGCCTAAATCACTACGTAATGCAATGGCCATCGTCATGGCCTTGGGTGGGTCAACCAATGCTGTATTACATTTAATTGCTATTGCGAGGTGTGTTCCTTGACTTTTCTTAGACACCTCTACCCTCTATAGCATGAAATGGCTAATGATAGGTTCTTGGCAGGTCTGTTGACTTAGTATTAACTCTTGATGACTTTCAAAAAGTCAGCGACAGGGTTCCACTATTGGCCGATCTTAAGCCTAGTGGCAAATATGTTATGGAGGATATACATAAGGTGGGCATGATATTAAACGTTCTTTTTTTCTTTTGAATATGTAGTGTGTTTTAAGAGTTTTGTGGAACTTATTGCACTTAGGATGCCTAATATTGGCTATCACCTGTTTATAGATTATAAGTATCAGAAAAAAAATTGTTCCATAACTCTGTTGTTAAATATTGAGGTGTTTGTTACCTAACTCGCTTGGTTGCTAATAAAGATCTTTTTGATGTAGATTGGAGGAACACCTGCGATCATACGTTATCTCTTGGAGCAGGGGTTTTTGGACGGGGATTGCTTGACTGGTATAAATGTTTGGCATTTCTAAGTCTGATGTTCAGTTATGCAATTGGGGTTTTATTAATCCTACTGTATTCCTTATGTAAAGAAAATATGTTTTCTTAAATAGTCACGGGGAAGACACTGGCTGAGAATGCAAAGCTGTTCCCTTCTCTTGCTGAAGGTCAGGTAAAACGGCTTGCACTTTTTTGTTTATTTTCTCTTTCTGCAAGTTTCTATGTCATATATTGTGAAGTTTGTGTTGATGTTATTTGTTATACTGATATATATCAGTTTGGGATTAAAAGTATGTCGTCTTTTTGTATTTCTACCAGCAAATAATAAGACCAGTAACAAACCCCATCAAGGATTCAGGCCATCTCCAGATATTATTTGGAAATCTTGCACCGGAAGGTTCTGTCGCGAAGATTACGGGAAAAGAAGGGCTATATTTTTCTGGTGCTATTTTCTGTCCTGCATTATGTCTTGTAAAATGTTGCCTGGTTACTTGCTGGATGTTGGTTATCTCTGGAGATCATTATTTCAATATTACTACTTGTATTGAATGGATAGTGATTTCAAAAATTTATGTTCCAGGTCCTGCTCTTGTATTTGAAGGAGAGGAATCCATGCTTGCAGCTATCTCAAAAGACCCTTTGAGTTTTAAGGTAAGACTGTCGAGGACCATCCACATTCTTCGTGGTAGCTGTGGCATTTAATGCAGAAATGGGAATCAGGCCTTCTATGTTCCTTGTGTGTTGCCCACCCAAATATCTGTTGACAAAATAAATTCTGAATGTCTCTCCCAAATCTAGTGGATATGATTTATTAAACTTTGGTTTTGTTCACTGCCTAGTTTTGTTCCTGTTTTTTCTTACTGGATTAATGTGATTGTCCTGACTTTAGATTGTATTGTCTGCTGACTGCTGAGTATGATTTCCTAAAGCAATCATATCCTGTACACGAATTATTCATATTTACAGTTATTATGATCGACTTGGCAGCAGACATATCGTCAGAATGCATTCCATTTCCCAATGATATCATCTACATTTACTCTTCAATTTTCTCCCCCGTCTGTACATGCTGGATCAGATTGCATTCCACTGCCCAATGAGATCGACATATCATATTCATTTACTCTTCAATTTTCTCCCTCGTCTGTACATGCTCGATTAAGCTTAGTCATAAATGGATTCTCTAAAACACTTTCAATGTATCTTCGCAGGTAAAAACAGTTTGGGGTTGGGGAACAAGATAGTACTAGCTCAAACATATAATAAAGAAGTTATTTGTCTGTAGTTCCCCTCTGTACGATCTCTCCCTAGAATACAAAGAAATTCAGGCATACACCAATTTTATGTTGGCTTATGCATTGTCTGCATGTAATTTTATGTTAGTTCACATTATCTGTTAACAAGCATGGAGGCACCTATATAAACAAGTGAAAGGATTTAGCATTGAGTAAAATGTTCCTGTAGACGTTATTTGCATGACAAAGACCCAGTGCCCGAACTTATGAATTTTGCTTGACATTGTAATGACCAGTTTAGAATGCTTCTAAATGTGGCCTTTTCAAATAATCGGCTTGCCTTAATGCCTTGTTGTAACTTGTAGCTGAGTTAAACCTCTATCCATGCATTTTAGGTTTTGTATGTTACAACTTAGGAGTTATAGATGTGACAGACATAGTTTTAGCTTGTTAGGTGGTAAAGAGCTTTCAATCACATACTTCTATAAACATGGAGAACTATTTTTCTAGGATTAGAATTTCTTGTGTAACTTTCACTTAACATTGTTGTTATACTCCCTTCAACTTACATCATCTTGCAGAGGAGACATAATTGTGCATTGCGTTGAAAAATGCTGCTTACATCATCTTAATGACATAATGAATTGTTAATGTGGAACTTGCTATTTTAATGTAAGATTTATTTCCTTTTTTGTCTCAAAATAGGAGATTGTGATATTTGGTTTCTTTCTTACAATTTTCAATTCCAGGGAAAGGTAGTCGTTATTAGAGGAGAGGGGCCTAAAGGGGGCCCTGGCATGCCTGAAATGCTTACACCGACAAGTGCGATAATGGGAGCAGGTCTTGGGAAGGTTTAAAACTATGCAAATCTAATCCTTCTAGTCTCTGATTATTGATTTATTATGTATCTCAAATTTCAATGAAAGGTTTATCTACCTATGTTGGGTGGTGGTGAGTTGGGATGGTAATAAGATTTGATGGACTGATTTAGGTATGGAAAGGAAAAGATAAGAAGATAACAAAGTGAAGAACTAAATTTATTTGTGCAATTTTCTTATCACTTTCATGCACATGACTACATGAGTATATCCCTTTACCATCATCAGTTCGTTGTTCAATCAATTCTTTCTCCCATTATGGTCCGTGGTTGAAGAGGGGTCTTTATTTGTTTTTGGTGGCTGTGTTTGGGAGATGGGGTTGTGTGGGTAGTCCATTGGGGGTCAAAATCAAACTCTCCTCTCAGGAAATTACTGTTTCCTTCTCTTATGAACTAATGATTATTTTCTTTGTCACTTCTGAATGGTACAGGAAGTTGCGTTGTTGACTGATGGGAGGTTTTCAGGTGGTTCACATGGTTATGTTGTTGGCCATGTATGCCCTGAAGCACAGGTTTGTTAGGTTTTCAATACCTAGTAATAATTTAATTTTCTTAGATCATAAAATGTTTTTCTTCCTCTTGCATTTGTTTAGATTATTCACGTGTACCGAGCATATTAGAGTCACCTGCTGATACCAATAATAGGACTTATTGTGATTTAGTTCACCTTTCCTGGAGTACATAGGACTTATTTGTTTCCGTTTAGTTTTCGTGGAGTAAATAACTTTGGCTATTCCATCTAAGAAGTGTGCAAGGCAAGTGCATTGATTATATATTCTCCAAGGTATATAAGCACGGTTAAAGTGTGTCCCACGCTGGCTAATTACCACTTGCAAAACTATTATATGAGACTGGGTAGCCTCTCAACTCAAGTCAAATGGTTTTGAGTTACGTGCTTTAATATATAAGTCGGCAATAGATCTTGTGTTTGAAATAAGCACCTACCTATTACTTAAAATATTTTTCTTGCTCATGGAGTAGCCATTTGTAAGGTGGCTATTGATAATATAAATAATAAAAGTGCCCTATTATGGAACAACTTAAGTTTTTATATGAGTTTGTGGTAAACAATCTAATATGAAAACGTACTCGCTGATTATGTCTATTTTCTAGTTTTTGGAAACCACTGTGTTTGCAATTTATCACAATTGCATAGGTTTGTGTGAGTTATACATAACCCGTAAACAAAACTCGAAGATTCTTCTCCTTGTTTCTTGAAAGAAGATTCGTTCTACTATGTTTGGAAGAACTGAATATTAAAAATGTATTGCATTTGGAAAGTTTTTAAAGGAAAAGCTGAGCCCATTTTAAGTTCTTAAATAGTGGAATGTGAAAATATTTCCAGGAAGGTGGACCCATTGCTCTCGTTGAAAATGGTGATATGATCACCATAGATATCCGGAAAAGGAGAATGGATGTTAATTTAACAGATGAAGAGATGGCGGAACGAAGAAAGAAATGGACTCCTCCTCCACCAAAGGCTGACAAAGGAGTTCTGTACAAGGTAATGTAAAAATGGGCTTGAATACCATTCACCACTTGTTGATGTTTTTTCCAGGGTTGAATATTTAGTGTCCTTTTTCGTATCCAGTACATCAAGAACGTGCAATCGGCTTCAAAGGGTTGTGTGACTGATGAGTAGACACCAGAGGAATTGTTAGAGGCTTAGAGTAAATCAGCAAGCCCAACCTAGATAAAGCCACATCTCGGGTGTATCATTGCGGCTCCGTAGGATATTTATCTTCATTTTCCTGCAGTTTCTTTCCTTCTGAAAGGGTTTTGTAGATCTGTTTGCTTCAGGATTATTAGGGTTTTTCCATTTTATTTCATTGATGTTTTGTTTGCGCAGATGAACTATTGTTTGCATTGGACTTAAATGTACTGAAGCTTATTTTGGTGAAATGTTTGGGATGCTCGACTCTACAATATTCTTGTTCTATATGTTAAATAAATGTCTGAGTTTAGTCCAAAATGACAAGAAAATAGAAATCCTCAGCGCTAGTTTTTGTGAATGTGTGTGTGTGTAGGTTGCCTGCTAAATCAAAGTCTCTTCATTTGTTGGGTAGCTATAGGTTGTCAATTTGTTTAGGTTTCAATTTTGTGGGATGTTTCGGTTACGCGTTGGTGGTGTGAACAATGATAGGGTTAGAACAAGTGGAATTGCTCGTTGATTGTGAGATATGTTGTAAAATTTTAATGTACTCGCAAGCGCACGAATCGTATCGATAGTATAGTTATGCAAGTGCAAGGTCGAACCCACAGGGACTTGTGAATTTTTTTAATAGGAAAGCTAAATGAACTTGAACTAATTAAACCCTAACCTAGTTCCCAAAAGTTGTGGTTGATTTAGAAGATAAAAATTAAATAAAATAATGACAAAACAAATAATTAAACTAGCACACAAAAATAATGGAGATTAACGGTTGAGAAAAGTAACTAAGGTTTTGGAATCCACATCCATAAACATTTATCAATTAATCTTATGCAATGATTTTTCTTTGATTTCTACACAATGATTTAGAAGCCAATCTTATCACCGTGGAAAATATTATTATAAGCACTTTTTTTATTTATGACAAAAATATGTTCACTCTACTTCAACGTTTAAGCCAAAATCATCCACCGTAATCGTAAGAACAATTTACAATGGATACCCCGTACTTAAATATTTGCATTTAATAAACCAAGCAATTCGATTAATAAGATGACTTCAAATCATGGAAAAAACCCATTCGTAACGATTGAATCCATATCCAAAGTTCATGCATATTAATTAATGAGTCGAGAACAGTAAATAATAAACGCACGTAGGAAAAATCAAATACATCAAATCATTCAATAAAAATTATGGGGTTTCATCCTCAACCCTAGTTCAAAAGTTTAGTCAATAAAAGGGTCCGTTTTTTTGGGAGGACATAGTAAAGGGGTCTTTACGTCAATAAAGACATCAATTTTTTCTTTAATGCCAAAAGGACAAATCACATACACATTCCAAAAATGCTCCCACTAGCCAATGAAAGTGCCTAAACTCCCAAACCTAATGAAAGTGCCTAAACCTAAACCCCAGCGTACCCTATGAAAGTGCCTAAAATCCTAGGGTACCCTATGAAAGTGTCTAAAACCCTAGAATACCTTATGAAAGTGCCTAAACTACTAAAACTCTATAATTGAAAAGTGCACCCTAAACCTAAACCCCAGGGTACCCTAGGAAAGTGCCTAAAATACTAGGGTACCCTATGAAAGTGCCTAAAATACTAGGGTACCCTATAAAAGTGCCTAAACAGCTAAAATCCTATAATTGAAAAGTGCACCCTAAGTGCCTAAACCCAAAATGCCTAAATCCACTATACCCTACCCCAAAGAGCCTAAACCCCCTAAAATTGAATCCAAAAATTGAACCCACCCCCAAAATTGAAGAGAGAAATTAATTATAGGCACCAGAGTACCCATTAATCTTATCCCTAACTGTAATCACCTTTAATGCCGTACGTTGTTTGCTTTACATTTTCCAAGCCACTTATCATGTGGTGTAGGGTGCCGTACGTTCACCTTTAATTTCTTCAGCTTAATAGTTAATACTGTCGTCTGGGGGGTCTGATGCCTGATGCCATGGGTCAAACTCAAAAAATGGATGGTCACCTGTCAATGTACGCCTGACGCGGAACCGAGTTTTCTTCTCTCTTTTTTTTTTCATTCATTAAGGGTATTTTTGTCTAGTATTGTCCTTGAGCCATCAAAAATTTCATATTAATGTATTGGAAGCATTAAAATAAGTTAAGCTGGACTTAATACTCCCTCCGTCCCTATTTAAGTGATGATGTTACTATTCCAGCTGGATTCGAAAGTTGTTTATAATTTTCAATCTATATTACATAAAATATGCAATATGGATCTTGTTTTATAGAAATCAATGAGTTCTAAAATACAATTTTTTCAAAAGTACATAATATATTATAGATTGAAAGTTATAGACAATTTAAAAATAAAGTCAAAAAGTGAAAGTGGTCATTTAAAAAGGGACGGAGGGAGTACCATTTAAAGCCCCAAACTTGACCTTTAGACCAATTTTCTGATAAAAGTAATGCCTCACAAAAATCTCATTTGCTCATCTTGTTCTCTAGCTGTGAACTCCGATGTCGTAAGTCCAGATGGTGCAGCCGTACTTGTCCTTCTGTTCCGTTGTGATATCCCCCCTTGGCTGGAACCCTACTGCCTTTATATAATGTGATGTGAATGCCCAGCCAATAATATTCCCTTGTTGAAGAAGGATTTTCCCATATTAAACACTTTCCTATTCGATTATGCCCGAAATCTTTCTGGTTCGTGCAATAATTTCTCTCTTTCCAATTCTTCTACATCCAGCCAATTGGTTATCACCTCACATGTGTACCTCATTATGTATGGCCCAAGGGTTGCACCAATTTCTTCATTCAAAAATGATTGTGCACACACACTCAACCACACACACACTCACATGCGGTGGGACCCACACACATACTCACATGCGGTGGGACCCACCCCGGTGGGGTCCCACCACATGTGAGTGTGTGTGTATGTATCACTATTCTTCTTCATTAGTATATCAAAATTAATGCCGTGCTTGTAAAATACTACCAATTAAATGGACCAACCAATTAAATTGTTACGATCGGTCACGCATTAATAACCAGCTAACAACACGATTCGGATTCAACGCCAAAAATATTTTTATTATCATATTATCCTGCAAATTAAAAATTCAAAGTAAATTACCAAAAAGATAATAATAATGCCTAATTAAGCACAATAAAGGACTAATAATATGTGATATATGGACTGGTACGTGTTAATATTTTGTGCACATCAAATACCCCCAAACCTAGATGTTGCTAGTTCTCGAGTAAAAGAATTAAAATAAATAAAATAAAGAAAAAGAAAAACACTACCTAATCCTTTTTTCGGAGGAGTCCAAAAATACACTCAATCATGACCCCGAACTTACGCAATGGCCTCTCAAAGTAACTAGTACAAGTGCAACGCAAGATAGAGACAAGATACTTCATTCATTAATAGAGTTAAACAAGTGAACATTCTAATTCGAATTAGCACAAAAATTGCTCCTCTCATAGATATCTGGATAGGAAAAAATCACAAGGCATGCGTGTAAGTGAAAATCACACAAAGATGTTCATGAACCTCAAAAACAATACACGCACCTCCAATACCTCATCAAGTCATCAAAATGTCCAACTTAACATATAGCCCCTCCCCTTACTGTGATGATATATATATTTTTCTTTTGTGTGGTCGTGCAATGCCTGGATTCCTCTGGCTTTCTAGTTGACCCCTTTAGTGAGCTTTAGGCCAACAATCCCCAAGCCTTTCGGCCTTAGAGCGCTAGGTTTTAAGAGACCCCTTCGGGCTTAATTACTCGAGTAAAAAAAAGGCTTACCAATCCAAGCTAACCACAAATAACTAATCCGAAACTCTCCATTGTTTGACGCGAACACTCACTGCTTATTGAGGCAAGAGGCCCGGTTACTAAGTGGAAAACTAAAAAAAGAATGCATTTTATTCACTTTTTTTTGTATTTTTTTTGGAAAGGGCGTTAAGTATTTCATTGAAACATCCAATTCATATTGAGGCACCAAAAATTTGTGTATGGGACTCGAGGTCAAACACAACTCTAAGTGTGACGGTGCTCGTGCAAAGGCATGTACACAAGTGATAAATCGCTATCCAAGCATAGGTGATAAAAACAAGCCAAAGTGCCTCTCATCAATGCGTATGTTCACGAGCTTAAATCTACCAATGAAATCGTATCAAGACTCAAACTTGAGAAACAGTCAAACTAGCACTAATAAAAAACCATCAACCGAGTTGAAAGTCAAAATCGAGCGTCCACATCAAGTTTTTTTTTTTTGTAACTTAATTTTCCTTAAATTTTTTATTTTTTTATTCAAATATGGTAAAGAGCGAAACATATACAAACATCTCAATAATAGGTAAATCCTCCCCCAAACCTAAATGTGACAGTGTCCACAATGTCTTGAATGTAAAAGCTAAATAAATAGGCAGTAGCATAAAAATGATAAAGGGAAGGATACACCTGGTAAGCGCGATGATTATGAACTCTGTGTTATCTGCAAATAAAAATTAGGGAAACACAAGAAAAGAAAAGAAGAAGAAGAAAAATGCACTAAAGAAAAGTAAATAAAGTAAGCTAGAACCCTTTTTTTTTTTTTTTCCGGCATCCACCAAACCTGATTGCCGCACTAATCTCAATAGACCAAGAGTTGCCCACAATTGTCATAGAGCATAAGACGAAATAATTACGGATTACTCCAATGAAAAATATATGCTAAGTAAAATATCACCAACAAGTCACTTCCTTTTATCCTCTTTTTATAATTAGAAATCCACGGATTCGCCTCATGAAAAATATTGGACTTGCTTAACATTTGTTTATTAACTTGTACGACCAACTTAGTCAAAAATATAATCTCACTCAAATGATAGAGAAATTCAGCATACCAAGGAAATGTTTGCTTGCAGAAAAACCTTTCGAACAAAATTTGATGCACAGGAAGTAAGGGCTCTACTCCAATAACAAAATCACACTTAACTTCTTCACTACAGTGTCTAATCTCATCAACTACTATTTCCTCTTTAGTTTGATCAATATGTATAGGATTAATGACCGACATACTTTCTACTGGCTGCTCAAGTTCAACCCTAGGTTCAGGTGGCAAAGGTTTCTCTATAAATGGTGGCTCTGCAAAGCTTGACTTCCACTTACCAATATCCATCAATGCAACAGAATCTAATAGGGAGTTGATAGATTCAATGATAGAGTCTTCATCAAAACCATTAAAATGAGCTAGACAAGCTTCAAAGGGGTCCTCGTGGCGTGATGAAGTAAAAGGTTCTTTAACATGAGTATCTATCAAGTAAACTGCACTTACCTCCTCCTCACTTGGTAATTGTTTGTCAATATCAAAAATACTAAGATCAGCAGTCATGTTACCAAATGATATCTTCATTACATCTTTCCTACAATTGATTTGAGCATTAGACGTGGCTAGGAATGGACGTCCTAATATAACAAGAATTTGCCCCTTCGAATTTTGAACAGGTTGAGTGTCTAAGACAACCAAGTTAGCTGGAAAATAGAATTTGTCAACTTTTACCAAAATATCCTCAATTACACCTTTAGGAATTTTAACGGATCCATCAGCCAATTGAAGTCTTACAAAAGTGGGCTTTAACTCCCCCAAACGTAGTTGCAAATAAACTGAATAAGGGAGTAAGTTGACACTAGCTCCCAAATCTAACAGAGCACGCTCAATATGATGATTACCTATTGTGCATGAAATTGTAGGACACCCTGGATCCTTATATTTGATAGGCATTTTGTGTTGAATAATGGAGCTAACCTGTTCAGTCAACAATACTTCTTTAGGGGCGCTTGTCTTTCTTTTTATAGAGACTAAATCTTTCAAAAATTTGGCATAAGAAGGCTCCTGTCTAATAGCATCTAAAAGTGGTATGTTGATCCTAACTTGTTTAAACATCTCTAGGATATCTCCATGATCTACACCTTTCTGAGGGGGTACTAGTCGCTGAGGATATGGAGCTTTAGGGACAAAACTCCTAACTTCCGGTTCCATTGGAGTTTGGGGCAATCTAGTTTCCTGAACTTTGTTTGGACCACTATGCCTTTCTTCTTCCTCTGACTCCTCTAAGTTCTTATCTATTGGCATACTTATTTGATTGTCAACCTGTTTTCCTGACCTTAGGGTAATAATGGATTGAACTTGTTCATGTGCGTAGGTAGATTTAGAAGGGTCACTAACAACAAATGGCCTCTTGGGTTAGGTATTGGTTGACTAGGGAACGTTCCCTTCTCTCTCTCCGCCATTTGACTCGCCAATTGACCCATTTGATTTTCTAATTTGGTATTGGCTTGAGTAGTGTAATTTTAAACCTCTGCAATGGCTTGAGTCTTCAAGGCTGTTGATTTTTTTTATTTCTAAGATGCATTGATTAGTCATTCGAATGAATTCTTGAAGAGAGTCTTCTAAGGATGACTTTTGTTGTTGGGGTACAGTCGGTTGAAAGTTAAATTGGGGAACTTGAGGGTGATTAGGATAAGCCTGGTTAGCAAATAACGGGTTTGGATGACGAAGACTTGGTGAAAATTGATTTTGTGATTGCAGGGGTTGCCTACCTACATTTGTAGAAGATTGATTTTGCTGCCATGATAAAATAGGATTATTTCTCCAGTTTGGATTGTATGTCTCTGAGAAAGAACTTCCAAACGATTTCCCATAGTTGTTTAATGCATTTGCTTGCTCAGCACAATATTCAGAATAACAAACCATGGCAGGACACGCTCGAGTCATGTGCATTGGGCTAGCACAAAGAGAGCATACTTCATTGTGAATGTGGTTGACAGAGTTCAAGTTACCACCTACAGCCAAGGCTTCTAACTTACGAGTGATGTTGTCTAGTTTAGCTCTCACATCAAAATCTTTCCTAACTTCATATAATCCTCCTTTTCTAGATGAGCTAGATTGCTTATCTCTAGGATTAGAAAAGTCCCATTGCTGAGAATTTTCAGATAAATTTTCAAGAAATTCATAAGCCGCATCATGATCTCTAAGATTTAAAAAGCCATCACCATTCATGGACTCTATCATATTACAATTTGATTGAGTCAAACCATTGTTAAAGTATTGAATAAGTCTCCATGTCTCGAAACCATGGTGGGGACACTTAAGAATACAATCCTTAAATCTTTCCCAACTTTCATAAAACTTTTCATGTTCATCTTGACAAAAATTAGCAATTTCTCTTCTCAACTCATCATTTGTTTTGGACATTGGAAAAAATTTGAGAGAAATTTTTTTACAAGAATTTCCCACGAAGTTATTGTCCCAGATGGTAAAGACTTCAACCATCCCTTGAGTTTATCCTTCAAAGAAAAAGGAAAAAGTCGCAACCTAACCGACTCATCAGAAAAAATTTGGAATTTAAAAGTAGAGCATATGTCAAGAAAATCTTTGACATGCATGTAAGGATCATCATTTTCCATACCTCGAAATGTGGGCAACAATTGAAATATTTGCAGTTTAAGCTCAAAATGTGTTGCATTGGTGGTGGGCAGCACTATGCAGGATGGTGGGTCTTTGGTAATTGGAGCAAATAAATCTTTAAGAGTTTTATTGTTTTCGAACATGTCTCCCATTTTTAATCGATTATGTTCTTCTCTTTGATTTTTTAACCAGCGTTTAAAGGTTCTTTCAATTTCCGGATCAAGAGGTGTTAATTCTAATCTTCTTGAACGACAACCAAGCATATAAATGAAAACAAGTAAGGGATCAACCCAAAAAAAAAAAAAACTAAATGGAAAATCCAACAGAGGTGTCTAAAAAGTATAACTAAAACAATCTCTCTCTCTCTCTCTCTCTCTCTCTCTCTCTCTCTTTGAAACAAAAATTCTAAGTTAAGCTAAATTGAATTACAGAAAAAGGAACAATTCAATTATCATCAAACAGAAAATATGAAATGGACAATTTTTTTCTTGCTTTTTTTTATTTATTATTTAAATGACAATGCATGTAGCCATCTAAAGAGCAAACCTGACACTCCAAAAACAGTGAAAAGGCTGCCTTATTACTGCAACTGCAACTTGGTGCACGAAGATTAAAGTGGTTCCCAATGTTATAGCAATAAACACCTGTAGCTTAAATAGATTTTGATGAAACAAGAGAATCAGAGGGGAAATAGACTGAGTTAATTGAATTTTTTTTTCTTTCTTTTCTTTCTATTTAAACTAATACCAATGCAGTAATTGAAAGGAAGAAACTATTCTACTAATGAGACAAAAGGAAAAATAATAATAATTAAGTAATGAATGCAAACCACTACTGATCATAAGACAAGTAATGACGTGATTTTTTTTTTTTTAAGTTCCTAATTATAACCAATAGAAGGGAAAAAATCCATTCAAATGTCTAGATTTCCTAAAAAAAATATTAAGTCCCCGGCAACGGCGCCAAAAACTTGGAATAGGTTGTCAATTTGTTTAGGTTTCAATTTTGTGGGATGTTTCGGTTACGCGTTGGTGGTGTGAACAATGATAGGGTTAGAACAAGTGGAATTGCTCGTTGATTGTGAGATATGTTGTGAAATTTTAATGTACTCACAAGCGCACGAATCGTATTGATAGTATAGTTATGCAAGTGCGAGGTCGAACCCACAAGGACTTGTGAATTTTTTTAATAGGAAAGCTAAATGAACTTGAACTAATTAAACCCTAACCTAGTTCCCAAAAGTTGTGGTTGATTTAGAAGATAAAAATTAAATAAAATAATGACAAAACAAATAATTAAACTAGCACACAAAAATAATGGAGATTAACGGTTGAGAAAAGCAACTAGGGTTTCGGAATCCACACTCATAAACATTTATCAATTAATCTTATGCAATGATTTTTCTTTGATTTCTACACAATGATTTAGAAGCCAATCTTATCACCGTGGAAAATATTATTATAAGCACTTTTTTATTTATGACAAAAAAATGTTCTCACTCTGCTTCAACGTTTAAGCCAAAATCATCCACTGTAATCGTAAGAACGATTCACACTGGATACCCCGTACTTAAATATTGCTTTTAATATACCAAGCAATTCGATTAATAAGATGACTTCAAATCATGGAAAAAACCCATTCGTGACGATTGAATCCATATACAAATTCGATTAATAAGATGACTTCAATTATTTTTTTTTCCTGTTTTGATCATACATTTATTACATAAAAAAAAAAACATGAATTTTGGTATTGTTACTAAAATTGCTATGCTCTACAAGGTAAATGCTTCTGATTATCAAATTAATGGCTTCCATATACTAGTGTGGTTAATTGATGGCTCCCGTGGACCCATCCCATACCAACTCCATCATCTGGATGACTGGATCCCTAACTTTGTAGAAACGACGACTGAGTAAATGCTTCTCCAAATCTTCACTTTTGTTTAGATTCTTTGTTGTGATTGTAAATTTTTCTTGTACGCACCATCACAATGACTGGAGGGAAACACCACCACCACGGCCACCACCAGCAGCAGCAAGTTCAGCAAGACATCAAGCCAATCGACTACGCAAAAGAGGTTAAACACCACAAGCATAATGAACACCTGGCTGAGCTCGGTGCCGTTGCTGCCGGTGCTTTTGCCGTCGTATGTACTTCTAAGACTCTAACTCTTACTTATATGATACATGTCGTTTGCCGGTGATTACAATGTTTACTTTGCGGGCAAATATTGTCTAAGGCTATTTTTAATGTGATTATTTGGTGTTTCTTTAAACGAATGATTTTTTTTTTTTTTTAACGGTCAAGAAAATTTTCATTTCTTGTACTTAAGGATTATAAGTTTATAACGTGATTATTTTCGCTATTTATACTCATGTCACTTATTTTGAATATTTTCCTCTAACGAATATTTTCAGCATGAGAAGCACATGATAAACAAAAACCTAGCGCACGCTCAAAGGCACCAGATAGAGGAGAAAATTGCTGGTGCTGTTGCAGTTGCAGCCGGTGGATACGCATTACATGAGCACCATGAGGTGAAAGAAGCAAAGAAACATATGAAGCATCACGGCCATCACCACTTCTTTTAATTTTTTACTCTTTTGAAGGGTGTCTACGTAATTAATTAGCAGTGATCACCAACTGCACTAAATAATTATAAAGTTTTTGGTTGAGTATGCTCAATCCAGGTCGATCTCTTTGTTTATTTTTTTATTTTTTGAATGACGGATTACTTAGGTCTCTTTTTTTTTTTAATGTGTGCTAGTAAAAGTTGTGTTATCTAGTTTTATTTTTAATGTGTTCACATCAGCTCCCTTCAAAGTTTTCCAAGAATTGATGCATGATCGCATATGATCTCCATCAATTCTGAAGATTAATTACCAACCACAACTGTTATGCATACAAACCGCAATTCCAAAGAACAATTATTATATACAAATGACAAGAATTACAGATTATAGAAATCAAGTACATAATTAAAATAGCAAACCGAATCCTATGAATCATAGTCTCCTTAAAACAGATTCGTCACCTACCGTGAGTGTTGTATATCTCCCAGGATACGACTAGGCCATAGCCTTCATAACATCTTCGTGACTGCCTTGGTGAAGTGAACGTGCTTATGTCTCTCTATCACGCAATGAAATATATCGGAGATATCTCTATGGAATCTGGTGGAAGAACCTGAGTAACACAGAAATGGCATGATCCTCTTATCAACAAGATGAGACCCTTGAGATGCTACCATAATCAATGCAAGAAAAATTGCTGGAATGAGTTCTGGAATTAAAATGCCGTCAATCTCATATCATGGGTAAGTCACCGGCCGGCCGGCTGCACCATTAACTACGGGGAACGTTCAGATTTGTGGAACCCAGAAGAAACGTTTTGGTTTCACCGTGAGACTCTCTGAATGCCCCCGTTTTATTCACCCCAAATTCTGTATATTCAGGGGAGGAACCATGTTGGGGCTGGGGGTGCCCCGGCCCCCCTGGTTTTTAAAAATATTATTGATTTAATATTAATTTTGTTGAAATAATTGATACTATTATTGTAATATCTTCTCATCATCATAATAATTTTGGTTTCATTTAATAAAAAGATAGGTTATTTTATATCTTCATCAATGATTTTCACACCTCCTTTTTTCTGTTTTAGTAAAATTTTCACATAAAAGTTCCACACACACAAAAAAAAAAAAAAGGGTGTGTTTATCAAAAAGCAGGTGAAAATCACTTGTCTTTCTTTTTTTCATAGTTGGAAAAATAAGCATATGAGTTTAATTTGTTGTAGCATATTGAAATAAAACAAAACCCCTTAGACGTGGTTAACTTTTACGGGTCAATCCACACAAGAGTTCATTATCTCGAAAAATTAGGGCAACTAAGCGTAAGCTGATTAGGACACCGTGAGTTATATTAAAAACATTGAAATAAAGAAAGGACTCTTTGGCTTATGCGGGAACTTATTAGCCAGCCAGTATTCATCTGAATCATGGATGATTGTTCACACCGATTAGGAGAATGGAATACTCTTAATCTTGATAACTAGGTGTAATTAATGAAGTACTCCCTCCGTCCATTTTTAAGTGTTTAACTTTCCATTTTAGGCTGTCCCTAAATAAGTGTGTGGTTTGAAAAGTTAATGGGTAAAAGTTTGTACAATTATCATTTTACCCTTTTGAAAAGTTAGTGGGTAAAGAGTTAATGGGTAAAAGTGGAGGATAATTTTGGAAAGTAGAGGTAAAAGTTGATGTTAATAGTGTAAAGTGGAGGAAAAAGTTGATATGAAAGGTATAATGATGACGTTTCTTTAATAAGTTTGATTTACGAAGCAACACATTTAAAAAGGGACGGAGGGAGTAATGAAGTAATGAAAAGTTGAAAGCAACGCGGCTTAATTGGATGCTCTAAGCTAATATCTCTGTCATACGTAATACGAAATCATATGAAAAGGTGTACCGTATGCACCTTTGACCAAATTGACGGACGAGATTGCGCCACATATGCAAAAAGTTACCCCTTAAACCGGTCATTTTTTATCTCATATGAAGACCCACAAAAAATTATAAAAGACCAGGTGAAATCTCATATGACGGCTTTGGCTTTTCGAAATCTCATATATGAAGCCACAAATTCTCATAAAAAGTACACACGAAGCCACAAAAATCTCATATGGCAAAAGTCAACCTCATAAAAGTAACCCAATAATCTCATATGACGGTTTTGGACTGTAGGGTCCGTCTCTTATCCGGACTTTTAATTTCCGCACCTCGTGATCCAAATTTTTTTTTGACGATCCGGTCCGTCCAATGTGTTCAGAAGGTGTTTTCAAGGGTCCACGCGAAAAATCTTCAAAAAAAAATACCGGGAAGGGCTTTATCCAAGCGTTTTTGCAAAAAATATATATTTACATTTTTTGCGAAAACTGCTTGATATATGTTGATATATGTTGACATGATATATGTTGATATGACATTTCTACTCTAGCCTATATATATGTTGACGTGACAAATAGACTCTATTTGTCTACAAAAATATTAGAGTTTCGTGCTAATAATCGGCGTCGTTCAATTTGTTTAACATGTTTTTAAGAGTTCCTGCAAGTAGGGCTGCAAATGAACCGAACCGTTTGTGAAATGTTTGAACCTCGATTCGGTCAAAGCTCGTTCGAGTATTAAATGAACCAAACCTGAACCTCAATTTTGGGCTCGTTTAATAAATGAGTCAACCCTGAACTCACAGTATTCGGCTTGATTAGGCTCGCAAACATGGGATATGTGTATATCTCATAAGAATGTTATATATAAACTTGAATATGTTTTAAACTTTTACACATACATCATGAAAATTTTATAACTTGTCCGTGTATCAACTTCTAAGTGTACTATAAATTGAAATTTTAATGTGATTTTATAATACGATATATGTATGTACTTATTTACAAGATAATTTTTTTTTATTGAAGTTCCATACCTATATAAGAGCATAAAGAGTAAAATTTTTGCCACGTTAAGGCTCGTGGAAAAGCTCAGTTAGACTCAAATCTAGGCAAAGCTCGGCTCGAGCTTGGCTCGTCAAATTTCATTGAGTTCGGGCTCGGCTCGAGTTCGTTTAAAATCTTGAGGAACGAACATGAATATCCTAAAGCTTGGCTCGATTTGGCTTGTTTACAGCCCTACCTGCAGGTACTCGTAAAAACATGTTTTAAACAAATTGAACGGTTCCGTTTAGATAACATTTGAAACAAAAAATTTAAACTTTCCATTTTGGAGTCCCACGCAAATGATTGGAGCCATTCAATTTGTTTAAAACATGTTTTTAAGAGTTCTCGTAAAAAATCAACTCATTTGAATTTCAGTAAAGGCTTGATCGGTTTTTGTCCCTATATTTGAAAGGATAAAAACTAAATGAATTGATTAAGCCCTCATCGATATCTGAATGAGTTGATTTTTACGAGTACTCTTAAAAAACATGCTTTTAGACACATTGCATGGATCTGGTTATTAGCTTAGGACTTCGATTATTTTTTCTGTCAAAAGTTGGGTCAAATGTCGCATGAGCGGAATCGCCCCATTAACGGAGCTATTTCCTTTGAAAATGTGTAGGCATATAAACAAAGTAACATTTCTGGCTATTATCATGCTAAAGTTGTGGTCGTTTGATCATTTCTTTCTAAAGAGATATATAGAATATTTTCCTAGTAACTATCTCTCTCTCTCTCTCTGGCAATGTATCATTACTTAAATGTTGCCTTTTTATGATCAAATCAGAAGACGGCTTAAAATTATAATTGATGCTATGCGTAGATCAAATTTGACAGGTATAGAAGTCGGGTTGAGCACATAGCTTAAAGTTATGACAATATTACGTTCTGATGTGCCTTTAGCCACGGACATCCGCTAGTATACACATATAACTAAACGTTTCACAACAAATGAAGGGAGAAAATATTAATTTTTATAAAGAAAAGGTAAAAATATAACCCAAAAAAGTGTCCTGGATGAAAACTTAAGCCACATCCACAAGAAAAATAAGGAGGAATTTAATTAATTCTATAATTTTTCTTTTGGCAATTTCTTTGCAATTTGTTAAACATTGGCCCAACAATCATTCTTTATATATTTAGATTAGATTAGAAATGCTAGCCCAACAATCATTCTTTTTGTATTTAGAAGGGGAAATTACAAGCCGGTCCCATTTTTTGAGGGGGTCTCCATCTAAACCTTCATTTGTCATGATATCCCATCCAAACCCTTTTTAAAGACACTTTTACTAGATTACCCCCCCCCACACACACACACACACACACACACACACACACACCCCTTTGCGTAATTCACACCCCCAACAACTCACACTCAAAGAATTCACACCCCTCAACAATTCACACCCCCAAGAATTCACACCCCTAATTGAAGAATTCACACCTCCAATCTTACATAATTCACACCGAAATGGTTGCATCGTAAGACTGCGTTTTCCGTCGCTGCATCATCATGAATCCTACTCATATTATCCGGTTCATCATCATTTCCATAACGACTATCCATCCTGATTTCACAATCCTTATCACTGGAAGTTGCCTCTACATTCTTATTTCCTACCACTCTGCGTACTATCTCCACAGTCTTTCCTTCAATTTTCTCATCAGAAACACACTGCAAAACTGCATCATCTGAGTAGTTCCTAAATAAAGCCATTGTTTCACTCACATTGAACTTAACTTAACTGTACTTGCGCCCACTTCCCTTCCCAAAGTAAATGCTTCAAATAGAAAGCAGTTAATGAATGTGAGCGCCGATATTAATTCCTGTACTCCCCTAGCTTCAGGAACCCAAAAACAAACTTATAAATCAAATAAACCGAAATGGTGTCATATTTTGGGCATCTCCATTGTTGAAAAACAGAGAAAATATCGCCATACTGAGAAATTCAGATGGACTTTACCTCGTCGAGATCCATAATATCCACGAATAAGTAGCCACAAAAGTTCAAATTAGGCAAAAGACCTAAACATAACTATTTCCAGCAATATAGGAAGTCCATAAACTGTGCTATAGGAAGTCCAATTAGAATGACCAAACAATCAAAGATTCGATGAATCCTGATCCACAAAATTAAACCCGTAAACTCAGAAACGCCAAACCCATTTCCAATCAACAGGGAAGCCAATGGATCGCAGTAGAATCTATCAGTATTGATGCAAAAACTTCAAAAAAACACGATTTGACATGCTCTAGTCCATGTCAAAACATTGAAACAGGGAAGCTGATGATTCATTCGAACACACCCCAATTTCTGTTGATATGTAACATTGTAGTAATAATAATAATAAATAAATAAAAATAAATAATAATAAAAAACAGTGTAGGTGAATAAGCAACAAATTAAAAAAATGAAAGAAGAAGACGGTGACGAGGACTAGTGGAGGTGTATTACCCCTGTTTCAGGGATGGGGGTGTTGTACACTCCTATGGTGGTGTGGTGGTTTTGTGGTCATGGTAGATATCAGGGTTGTGGTGGTGGCGGTCAAGAGCTGTGGCAGTGGCGGCGGTGATGTTTTGCACTGTGATTTAGGGTTAGTTTTAGGGTATTCTAGAGGTTGGGCTTAGCGCACTTGTTTAGGTTGGGCATTCTTGAGCTTTAATGTTGTATTTGGACTTTTAGGCCATCAGGTTTATTTTTCATTGTTTATCTGGGCATTTTAAGCTCTTGTGTGTACGAGCTTTGCCCTTGCAACTTTTGGTTGGATCTATTTTCTCCTTCTCGATGTATCGTACGTCGAGATTCTTCAATAAACTTTTGTCGCCGATAAAAAAATAAATAAATAAAACAGCTCCGATTATTAGCGTGGGGATCTGATTTTATTACGAGTGAGCATGTATACTCTATAAAACTCCCATCTTATTTAAACTTTATTTTTTCATAAAATCTCACATAATTTAATGAAAATGTTAAACGATGAAGTATATTCATGCGGTACACCCCTCGGCCGTTCGATTGTATATTGAACGACCCGGATGTATTCGAAAATTTTAATTTATTTAACAGCAAAGAATCAATACACATCGCGGCCGTCCAAACTACGATCGGACGGCCGAGGGACGCACAATACCGTGCACAACATATGGCTGTGCGCAACACCCACCATTTTCCTATTTGAGGCCAAAATGGTGTCGCGGTCCCCAGGTCCCCCAACCCTTACAACCTGTCCTATAAATACACAACGCATCCCTCACCCAAAACACCCTCCACCCTAAACCACCATCCCGAACGTCGAACACACACACTCCCTCTCTCTCTCTCAAACCCTACTCTCGTCGTCAATGTTGAAATGGACGCCGACTCTGGCCATCCAAAAAAGGATCGGACGGCCGAGGGATGCACAATACCGTGCACAACATATGGCTATGGTGCGCAACACCCACCATTTCCCTATTTGAGCCCAAAACGGTGTCGCCTCAGCCCCCCAGGTCCCCCAACCCTAACCTGTCCTAGAAATACAACGCATCCCTCACCCAAAACACCCTCCACCCTAAACCACCATCCCGAACGTCGAACACACACACTTTCTCTCTCTCTCTCGCTCAAACCCTACTCTCATCGTCAATGTTGAAATGGACGCCTGCGCTCAACAACCTGCTGCAGCTCAACCAGAAAATCAACCCCCACCCGCCCCGCCTCTTCAGTCGCATCAAATTCATACCAAGTTCTGTTATGAGTGTAAGGCCCCATTCCATCACGACTTGGGCTTCAACAATCGCAATTTCAGCGTACACAGAAAGTACAATCTCACATGTCCTGAGTGCCACAATGTATTTAGGCACGGGGCTGATCTGTATCGGCACACTGAGCGATACAATCACTGAACCTCTTGTCTTCGGAGTGGTGGAATGTCGTGATCAACTAGATGGTGGTCGTCTGGATTTTGGTTTGGTGAATAGATCAGTTATCTTCACTTTTGACGATAACTGATCTATTCACCAAACCAAAATCCAGACGACCACCATCTAGTTGATCACGACATTCCACCACTTCGAAGACAAGAGGTTCAGTGATTGTATCGCTCAGTGTGCCGATACAGATCGGCACCTTACCTAAATACATTGTGGCACTCGGGACATGTGAGATTGTACTTTCTTTGTATGCTGAAA
Source organism: Vaccinium myrtillus (assembly GCA_016920895.1). Classification (NCBI taxonomy): domain Eukaryota; kingdom Viridiplantae; phylum Streptophyta; class Magnoliopsida; order Ericales; family Ericaceae; genus Vaccinium; species Vaccinium myrtillus. Next base: position 9,835,964 of record CM029271.1, read on the forward strand.
TTGCGATTGTTGAAGCCCGAGTCGTGATGGAATGGGGCCTTACACTCATAACAGAACTTGGTATGAATTTGATGCGGCTGAAGAGGCGGGGCGAGTGGGGGTTGATTTTTTGGTTGAGCTGCAACAGGTTGTTGAGCGTCGGCGTCCATTTCAACATTGACGATGAGAGTAGGGTTTGAGAGAGAGAGAGAGAGAGAGAGTGTGTGTGTGTGTGTGTGTTCGACGTTCGGGATGGTGGTTTAGGGTGGAGGGTGTTTTGGGTGAGGGATGCGTTGTATTTATAGGACAGGTTAGGGTTGGGGGACCTGGGGGGCTGAGGCGACACCGTTTTGGGCTCAAATAGGGAAATGGTGGGTGCTGCGCACCACAGCCATATGTTGTAGATTGATGACTTGTGGATTTGGCTTGAGCGTTCTTCAGAGTTTTGAAGCTTTGATCTGAAGAGGCGTTTTGCTTGATGTGGACTAAAAGGATTCTGAAGGGCTTTGAAGCTTGATCTTCAGAGCTGATGGAAGCTTGAATGTTCTTCGGAGCTTTGAGGCTTTGATTTGAAGAACCGTCTCGCTTGATGTAGACTTGAAGAGTTCTGAAGGGTTTAAAGGCTTGAATCTTCAGAGCTCTGACAACTGATGGAAGCTTGAATGTGTTGATGACTTCAAGGAATTCTGAAGGGCTTTGGAGCTTTGATCTTCAGAGCTTGTAGCTTGAATGTCTGAATGTTCTTCGGAGCTTTGAGGCTGTGATTGAAGAACCGTCTTGTTTGATGTAGACTTGAAGAATTCTGAAGGGCTTTGAGGCTTGATCTTCAGAGCTCTAAAGCTTGGATGCTTGAAGACTTGAAGAAATTTTGAAGGGCTTTGAAGCTTGATCTTCAGAGTTGTTGAAGCTTCAATGTCTTGATCTCTAAAATATGAGAGAGAGAACCTCTATTTATAGGGATGTGGGATGAAGAGTCTATGGAAGGTTGTAGTTCTTTCCATAGTTATCTCTTTAATTATTTCCTTATTTCATTTAAAGGAAAATAATTAGAATTTTATAAATATCTTTCTTCTTATTTATTTTAAGAAAGATAATTATATAAAATGAGATATAGAATTTATTTTACCAAGTGGCGTAATTTGATTGGCCAAATTTGATAAATAAATAACTGTGTCATTATGACATGTGGCACCATTTAATTGGTCCTTTCACATATCTCAAACTTTTGACTTGTAGACACGTGACAATATTTGATTGGCCACTTATTGTGCTCAGACTTTGACCTACGGACACTTGGGAGCATTCGATTGGCTTGTCCGTAAAACTTTGACTTTGACTTGTGGACACTTGTCAACATTTAATTAGCCAATTTATGTGCCCTAGCAACACGTGACAACTTTTGATATGCCAAAAATTTTACGTGTCTACAATAGAAATGATGAAAAACCGGATAATATGAGTAGGATTCATGATGATGCAGCGACGGAAAACGCAGTCTTACGATGCAACCATTTCGGTGTGAATTATGTAAGATTGGGGGTGTGAATTCTTGAATTAGGGGTGTGAATTGTTAGGGGGTGTGAATTCTTTGAGTGTGAGTTGTTGGGGGTGTGAATTGAGCAAAGGGGGGTGTGTGTGTGTTGGGGGGGGGGGTAAATTATATAATTGAGGGTAATCTAGTAAAAGTGTCTTTAAAAAGGGTTTGGATGGGATATCATGACAAATGAGGGTTTAGATGGAGACCCCCTCAAAAAATGGGACCGGCTTGTAATTTCCCCTTCTAAATACAAAAAGAATGATTGTTGGGCTAGCATTTCTAATCTAATCTAAATATATAAAGAATGATTGTTGGGCCAATGTTTAACAAATTGCAAAGAAATTGCCAAAAGAAAAATAATAGAATTAATTAAATTCCACCTTATTTTTCTTGTGGATGTGGCTTAAGTTTTCATCCAGGACACTTTTTTGGGTTATATTTTTACCTTTTCTTTATAAAAATTAATATTTTCTCCCTTCATTTGTTGTGAAACGTTTAGTTATATGTGTATACTAGCGGATGTCTGTGGCTAAAGGCACATCAGAACGTAATATTGTCATAACTTTAATCTATGTGCTCAACCCGACTTCTATACCTATCAAATTTGATCTACGCATAGTATCAATTATAATTTTAAGCCGTCTTCTGATTTGATCATAAAAAGGCAACATTTAAGTAATGATACATTGCCAGAGAGAGAGAGAGATAGTTACTAGGAAAATATTCTATATATCTCTTTAGAAAGAAATGATCAAACGGCCACAACCTTAGCATGATAATAGCCAGAAATGTTACTTTGTTTATATGCCTACACATTTTCAAAGGAAACAGCTCCGTTAATGGGGCGATTCCGCTCATGCGACATTTGACAGAAAAAATAATCGAAGTCCTAAGTTAATAACCAGATCCATGCAATGTGTCTAAAAGCATGTTTTTTAAGAGTACTCGTAAAAATCAACTCATTCAGATATCGATGAGGGCTTAATCAATTCATTTAGTTTTTATCCTTTCAAATATAGGGACAAAAACCAATCAAGCCTTTACCGAAATTTAAATGAGTTGATTTTTTACGAGAACTCTTAAAAACATGTTTTAAACAAATTGAACGGCTTCAATCATTTGCGTGGGACTCCAAAATGGAAAGTTTAAATTTTTTGTTTCAAATGTTATCTAAACGGAACCGTTCAATTTGTTTAAAACATGTTTTTACGAGTACCTGCAGGTAGGGCTGTAAACAAGCCAAATCGAGCCAAGCTTTAGGATATTCATGTTCGTTCCTCAAGATTTTAAACGAACTCGAGCTGAGCCCGAACTCAATGAAATTTGACGAGCCAAGCTCGAGCCGAGCTTTGCCTAGATTTGAGTCTAACTGAGCTTTTCCACGAGCCTTAACGTGGCAAAAATTTTACTCTTTATGCTCTTATATAGGTATGGAACTTCAATAAAAAAAAATTATCTTGTAAATAAGTACATACATATATAGTATTATAAAATCACATTAAAATTTCAATTTATAGTACACTTATAAGTTGATACACGGACAAGTATGTAAAAGTTTAAAACATAATCAAGTTTATATATAACATTCTTATGAGATATACACATATCCCATGTTTGCGAGCCTAATCAAGCCGAATACTGTGAGTTCAGGGTTGGCTCATTTATTAAACAAGCCCAAAATTGAGGTTTAGGTTTGGTTCATTTAATACTCGAACGAGCTTTGATCGAATCGAGGTTCAAACAGTTCACAAACGGTTCGGTTCATTTGCAGCCCTACCTGCAGGAACTCTTAAAAACATGTTAAACAAATTGAACGACGCCGATTATTAGCACGAAACTCTAATATTTTTGTGTCAAAAATCGTTCAAATGTTGTGTGAATGATACCGATCTTATTGGGTATGTAGTACATAATAACAGAACTTATCTCAATACCCGAGCACATCCAAATAATAACCCAGTTTTGCTTGGTATTCCAAACCCATCTAAAAATTCTATTTTCCCAAGCTCATTTAATTAGCCTATTAAGTTTTTCAAAACCTTTAAACTGTAGTGAATTGATAGTGACACAAACTTTGTGCCACAACCAACCACAACCCTACTCACATGGGGTGTGGGGCCCGCACGTGGGGCCCATGTGGGACCCACACCCCATGTGAGTGGGGTTGTGGTTGGTTGTGGCACAAAGTTTGTGTCACAATCATTTTTGTTTTTGTTTAATAGAATGCTTGCAAAAGGGTAAGTTACGCTGATCTCCCCTAAAGTATCTGACTAATACACTGACCCCCCTCGGGTTCTGAAAATTACAGCCACCTCCCCTGCTTTACAAACTAAATATACATAAACCCCCCTTGCCGTCAAAATTAGGCTAACAACGTTAAGTTTGAGAACAAAAAGACCATTATACCCTCCTCGCAAGTAGTTTAAGTTGCAATTAACCTTTCGCACTTTAAACTAACAAATTTTTTTAGTATTAACATATTAAAAGTATAAAAGATAGATTTATTTTTTGAATGCTAAGTAAAATAACTAATAAGAAATATTAAAGAAAAATTTAAGACCTTTTTTATTATTTATACATTTTCTAATATATACTCAAATATTTACTTTTTGGATTTCTATTGTTTATACAAATCAAAAAATAATAAAATTTGTCGAAAAAACCAAAATGAATTATCTTTACCAAAATTAATTTATTTTTAATTTAATTTTATGATTACTCTTTTTGGGGGAAAACAAATAGACATTAAAATTTGATTGTCACTTTCTCTTTTTTGATCTTCCTGCAAATTTTATTATTTTTAGATTTGTGTAGACGTGAGACATTCAAAAGTAAATATTTTGACTATCTATAAAAGATGCATTAGTTATTGAAAAAAAAAGTTCAAAAAGTTTAAAATTTTCTATTAGTTATTTTATTTTGCATTAGGAAAATAAATTTATTTTGTATACTTTTCATATGTTAATACTACCAAAAAAATGTGTTAATTTAAAGTAGTAACTTTAATTGCACTTTAAACTACTGGAAAGGAGGGTATAAGGGTCTTTTGGTTCTCAAAGTTAACGCCGTAAGTGTAATTTTAACGGTAAGGGGGTAATTAAATATTAGTTCATAAAGTAAGGGAGGTGACTATAATTTTCAGAACCTGAGGGGGTCAGTGTATTTGTCAGAAATGTCAAGGGAGGTCAGTGTAATTTTCCCTTTTCAAAATCTCAACCGCACTCCACATAGTACAACTTCTACTTTTGCGTTAGCAGAATCCTACAAACTCGAACAATTGCTATAGAGTTTTTTGTTTCGTAAGCACTGGATTGGTTAGATGTTAAACACAAAACATATACTCCCGGATCCGTCCCCAAATTTTGGTCTCTCGTTCTAAAAAAACTAGTTATAACTTTAAATCGGTAATGAATTTTATATTCAATATGTATCTTGTTTGATAGATCTCGATTAAATTTATAAGACAATGTTTTTAAAATCACGTAAAACAATGTAAATTACAATATATAATCGATTGAAAAGTGACACGAACTTTCAAAAGAGACAAATAAATGGGGACGGAGGGAGTAAACTGGAGTATTTTTTACTAGTGTTGTACCCGTTCGATGCACTGAGCAAAAAAACTCACATTGGTGTTTTTTTCTGACCCCTGTGTATCGAATGAGCTCAACACTAGTTGATAAAAAAACACTTTTTCATTTTTTCTGGCCTCGCCTATCAAAGAGGCTATCATTTCAAAAATAAAATAACAAAAAAAACCTATGTCTATATAAATACAACCAAAAATTGACCCCACCTGAATTTTTTTTTGGTTGGAACGGTGGGACTTTGGTTGGAGCACTTCCAACCATCCGATTGAGCTGAAATTTGGTGGGGCACTCGAAAAAATGTTTTAAGAACAATGAATGGTTCGGATCACTCTTGTGTGACCCAAAAGTGGATCCCCGAATGCGATCGGTACGTTTTCTGTACATATCAATCTCTACGCCCAGCACTGTCCTTTTCAAAGGACGCTTGAGAGAGTGGGACAAATAAGCGGAAAAAAGAGACTCCTCAATCCCAGTTAGCAAATTACTAGTGTTATTACGAAATCATAGGGTTTGCATTTTTTTATTGGTATTTGAATAAATCTTTCGAATTAATGATGAACTAGAGGCCAGGGCACACGCAAGTCGAACTTTGATATAAAAAATTATGCACAAAAATTTCTGGCTTATTGTATGATCGCGTGTGCATTGCATTATCGTTTTTGGACATATAAACAATATTATGAAAAAAAAAATCGCACCAAATATCCTATTCATACTGTCCTGTATTTATAAAATGTAATCTGACAGATTGCACGTAATCAAAAAGTACATACCATGCTAACACCGCCGTTGCCACCGGTTTTCTCGGTCAAACATAATTCTTTTTTTGGTTCAATTACATTTGCCTCTTCTTTTAACTGTACTATTTAACTGCATAGGAAATAGGGGTGCACAAACACTGGGCCGGACCGGGTTCGAGTTGGGCTTATACTAGATAATAACGAGATTTGTGCATTCTCAAACCCGGCCCATTCATAATCGGGCTTCATTTAATATGTCCAAGCCCAGTCCAATTAAAATTTTAATATCCCAAGCCCGTCCAACAAGCCCATTTATTTTTCTAACGCATGGTATTACAAACATAAATTAATCAACCATGAGATTAAGAAGACCTACAACCAAAAGATTAAAGAGATTCAATAAGAAAAATAGTAAAAAATTATTAAAAAGAAAAGATGATATAAAGATGATCGTACTCTTGAATAAGAGATGAGAAGATCTTACAAAGATAAGAGATAAATAGATTTGCCTCTTTATCAAGATAAACAAAACGTAGTAAGGTTCCAGTTGTATATATACTCCCTCCGTCCCATTTTAAATGCTCCCTACGTATATCCGTGTCATTTTCAAACGTCTATATCTTTATATTGGTAAGGTTTTCAAAGTTTTTAAAATTTTTGTCTAATAGAACTAATTGAGGTCTTTCAAATAAGATCCATATTGAATATAAAATACATTATAGAATAAAAACTATAAGAGTTTTAAAAAAACAGTCATAACCGTAGGGAGCATTTAAATTGGGATGGAGGGAGTATATAGTATTAAAATGAAAATATTATTTAAATCGAGCCGAGCCGGGCTGGACCTCAGAAGAATTTCCCAAACCAGGCCCAATTAGTAAACGGGCTTAAAATGCCAACTCAACCCAACCCTATGGGCCTAAATATTTTTTCCAAACCCTAAAAAATTGGGCTGGGTTGGGCGGGCTACCAGGCTGGTGCGCACCCCTAATAGGAAAGCCCATAATAATTGAAAAGAGTAAACAAAGGAAGGGAAAAAAAAAAAAGGTAAACTCTGTTTTTTTTCCCTGCTCCTACTATTGGTTTTTGTTTTGAAGACGTTTAGGTATAATCCACATTCATTTCCTAGGAAGGATTCTTTGGGGAAATTATCCACTGTGCATGCTCAAAGAAGGTAACAATTCAAATCATTGTTTTAAAGTTTTAACTATTGAGTTTATTTATTTATTTTTAGTAGAAGTAGAACCACCCTCAAATCTTTTCTGATCCAAAGGTGGGCCATACGTGAGAAACATCATTTTTGTAGTACTCCTAATTTTTTTTTCCTTGGAAAATGATAGGGCAAGAAAAAGAACAAAATTCAGTAATTGGTTAATAATTCAAAAAATTTAAAGAACTTAATAGGTTATACGTTTGTCTTACAACAAAATATTCACAAACAAAGCAAAAATTGTCGACAAATTCTTTGTTTCTAAATACACCGAATGAAAAAATACAATAGAGGAGATAAAAAAAATGAAGGACTGAAATAATATAAATTGTAACATCATGTACCTTTTTCTATCAAAATCGAAGCCAATAGAGAGTGACCACGACAAACATAGAAAGAAAAGGGAGAAGAACCGTGGTAAAGGAAAAACACTAAAAATTAAAAATTAAAAAATAAACGAACAAGGCCTAAACGTTTTGCCGATAGAAAAAAAGAGAGGAGGAAAAACACCAAACGGCTTGTAGATGAGGCAAACCACACCCTACATTTTTTGGGGGCTTGTAGATGAGGCAACCACACTACATTTTCTTGGTGATTCCTGATTAGTTTGTTCCACGTGCTACGTCATAAGTACAATCAATCAATCAATCAATCATCTATCTATCTATATCTATATCTATCTTTAAATATACTATAGTAGTGTAGTTGAGCCCCAATGCCTCCAAAGTCCAAACCCCAAATCCTAAATTCTCAGATTTTTGGCCTTTTTAATTTTTAGAAATTAGGGGAAAGAGAACGCGGGGCGAGTAGGGATGGGCATGGGGATTTATGGTTTGGATACCACTATTCCATCCCGATCCCGAAAATTGTATATCAATCCCCATTTCCTCCCGATCCCCACCGGAGATTTTATTTTAACCTCCATTCAAATACCAAACGGGATCCCAAGGAGAATTGGGATCCAAAATCCATGCACTTGTCATATGTATGAAAGAGGTACATATTTTTAACGGAAACAGAAGATGATCTTGTTGCTCAAATGCATATGATCGGGATTTGTCCATCAAGTTTCAAGCGCACAACTCAGGTTTCAACAAACATCAAATAAAAATCATAAATTAGTTTAAGTAAGTCTCCAAGCTCGGTTTTCAAGCGCACAACTCATTTCAACAAACATCAAATAAAAATCATAAATTAGTTTAAGCAAGTCTCCAATAGTTTAAGTTATAAACTTATTATGACGGGAAAAGAAATTTTATAAACTTATAATATAAATATATATTATACCTATACATATATATTTTATATTGAGTGAATGAGGATTAAAATAGGCGGGGATCGGAGGGGATTTGTTTCTGACATTTCCATTTCCCAATGAAAAATCCCCATCCATACCCATTCGGGAAGGTGCAAATTGGATCGGGCGGCCGAGATGGCCATCCCTTTGGGCGAGGAGAACAAAAAAAAACCAACTAACTACTCCCAATCCTATGCAGTTTCCAAACCAATCCAACAAATTACTCCCACGTCTTGCAAATGAAAAAAAGTTCAAAAAACTACTGCCACCTCTTCCATCTGAAAGCAGTACGTAGATGGGAAAAAAATTTGTGTAGTACAGTATTTTCCTCCCATTTATGGTTTTGTTCATGATTATCCTCTACAAATTGTTGAGTACCACGAGAATTTGTTTTGAATTTCAAATACCAAATTCGGTTTCCTTTGCTACAAGAATTTCACATAGCGCATATCAAATACTTCAGGTTACAATTCTTGCAATCTCTAATTTGTTTTGTCCTCTTCAGGTTACGAGAATTTGTCCATGCAACTTTGAGCACCCAATACAGCTTCGCTACGACAATTTGATCACGGATTTTAACTACCAAGCTCGGTTTTGCTCTATTTGTTACGAGAATTTGTTCACGGTTTTTTCCCTTACATAGTTTGGTTACCAGAATTTGTTGACGGATTTTGTAATGAAAGGTTAGTTTGTTTCTTACAAGAATTTTTTTGGGTATTGTAATGATGTTTAAAATAATTTTGTCCACAATGATAACAGCGATGTTCAAAAAAAAAAATATTCTGACATTTCCATTTCCATTTCTCAAAAATTTTGTTTCTGACATTTCCATTGCCATTTCATTCAATGTAATTTTATTCACATTTCATTGGTGATCACGTTAATGTAATTTTGCCATTTCAATGGTTGCAGCTTCGTACAATCCTTTTAATTATTTATTGATTATATAGTGCTTCTAATTATCGCATTGGAAAAGAACTGTTTACATAATTTTATAATACCACATTTCTCTAACACTATATTCTTTGTCAAACTTACAACATTTCCTTCAAAATCTATACAAGTAATAAATGTTGTGCCCAGGGGTCACTCACACACACACCTCACACACAGAAATCTGAGGAAAACTCCGTCTTGTATATATACACACACAAATATACACAAACATGAAAAACCTCTCCGGAAGCCACAAACCGGCTCACTGCCGGGGAGCCACAGATCGGCTCCCCCTCTCACCAATGCCTCACCATCTCACATTGCTACCACACATCTCATCCGCTCTCTCACTCAGTACTTAAACACAGAGAAAGGAGACAAGCCATTTAAGGCTTAATCACGCGTGAGAAGAAAATCAAGATTTTGGGCTGCCTTAAATCTTCAACTTTGGCTGCTACAATTGTCAAGGGAGGATCCCATGGTGGGCCACTCTTCCACTTGGGTGAACTTCAACAATCACCCCCCTTCACCCATGTGGAGTAATCATCAATCACGCAGTATCATCCAGTCGCGATTTCGCCACTCTAGCATTCATCCGTCTCGAGAACTAACTCAACATCCCTCTGCTCACACCAGAGGCTCATTTTTGTAGTTAGAATGACGAATGAATAGGTGACTAAGTCAGCATGCAGCACAAATTCAAGGGATAGTCCCAACTCCCTTCATGTTAACCGATGAAGAAGGATATTTGTTACAAATTATCCTATATTCTATAAAAGAACTGATGAGCAGATACGAGAAGTAGTAACTCTTTAACCAATCTCAAGAAAAGAGAAAATCTTGATTTTCAATTGGAGTTAACTATACAAGCAGATTCCATTGAAGAGGCAAGAAACATGCAGTTCAGCCAGCACCTAGATTCTCCTGTTTCATTTGAGCACTGTGACGGTGTTGAGACTAAAAAAGTTACATTATTGAGATACTAACGCAAGCCATGACATCAAGAAAGGAGAAGTCCAGACCCTATACGAAAGATTCTTCTATGGCAAGTTTTTGAAGACGGGAAATTAGGACCCCTTTTTTGTATTTTGTACATTTGTAAAAATATCGATCAAGTCTCTAAAGGCAATAAAAGCCTACTAATTGGTTGTTAGACTCTGTTTGTAGTTTTTTGGGTTGCAGTGTTTATTGGGTTTTCTGTAAGTTTTTTTTCCTTTGTGAAGATTGGTATAAAAATACCTCACTTCAAGGTTCAAATCCGAGTTCAATTCAGATCTCGCATGACCTACCGCTCGGATTCCTTGGTGGAGCACTCCACAAGCCTCAGTGTGATTCATATTTTTTCTGATCTACTTGATATTTTCTTTGTGCGGAGGATTGACATGTACGTTCCTTACCAAAGTTCAAATTGATTTTTCAGTATTATCAATGAAAATACCACTTGTCCAAAAAAATTTAGAAATTTAGAATACAGTAGCAACCACCGATAGCTTCAAGCATTGGGGAGCTCCTACTTCTCTCTAAACTTTTGAGCCGTTAAGGGTTTAGTATGGGGAGTTGTTCCTCCTCTTTTATTCTCTTCCCCTCATCTTTCTGATATCTTCTTTATTCATTTTCCTCCCTATTTTTTTCTTTTCCAATTCTCGGGTTTGTTTCCCTAGCAATAAGCTTGTTTCTACCCAAATATCAGTGATTTTTTATGGAGGGGGTTTGCAAGTTAAGGTAGTGATGAAGGTGGTGGAGGCTATGAGGAACTAAAGGGGCATTGTGAAGGGCGACAACACACGGAGGCGATCGAGAATGAGGCAGTGGCAATGGTGGGGGTATGTTTTTAGCAGTGGAAGAAGAAGCGTATAGCACTTTGGGGCTGTTTTGGTGGACGTTTTGGACTTATTTAGGGGTATGACAGCTTGGGGGCTGTTTTATGGGACGTTTTGGGGCAACTTAAGGGTTGGTTTAGTGCTTTTTGGGGGGCCGTTTAGGGGATGATTTGGGAGGGTCTAATGTGGGGGCTGATTTAGGAGGGAGTTTGGTGGTGTTCCAACCACTATTTTATGGTCGAATTTGGGGCTGGTTTATGGGATGTCGGGGGTTGTTTTAAGGTCTGGGTGCTGCTTGAAAAAAGTCATCAAAAAAATAATTGAGATAATCGAGTTAATATATATCGTAAGAAAACTATTCCACTTATAAAAAAGAACAAAGATGGAATAGTCCAGCCGTAGGGTAAGCTGTTACATGCACATGGCTCATCACGAACCAAGCACGAGTGTTAATCGTCTCGAATGAAAGTGGTGGCTAACTCATGCGGTAGAGCTCTTGGATGCCCCACATTGCATCTCGGGATCGAGTCTCGTTCCCTCATGTAATAGATTAGGAAATGATGAATGACCAACAAAAAAAAAAAATCATCGTCTCGGATGACATCAGTCACAAACTACCTCCCGTATTCCTCACAAGGCACTTCGGATTTACCCGGCTCGGGTGACTCGTCCAAATAAATGCCATCTCAGTCGGGATGTCGGCTAGTGCCGATTCGTACCATCTTGGCTCGATTATAACAGGCTCGAAGACCGACTCGGCCCATTATAGCTTAGGACTGGGCTCTGTTCCGTTTGGGCCTTTAAGCTCTTAGCCTGAACCAACTGTGATCCGTTTGACCGTTATACTTCGGCCCACTATACACTCTTGCTTTTGGGTTTTGCTTAGCTATTTCACCTAAAGTTTTCCATTTGGAGAACTTGTTGCACTTGCTCTTAAGTGATGTAATTTTAGTTCAAGGGTAAATTTTGCCTGTTTAATATTCAAATCCAAGTGTTTTGCCAAAAATAATTCCAGTAGATTATTATTTTGTCCTTATTATTTTTTTTTTTTTACATTTGTTAGTTTTGCATCGTTGTTTTTTTTTCAAAAATTATTAATTCGTATCGACGGGATGAATTTATGATTCCCAATAAGGCCTCATTTGATTAATATTGGGATATCCCATGTTTTGGTTAAAACTAGGTGGGATTGATAGTCTTGACTATTTGTGTAAGGGCAAATTCTTTTTAAGAAGGCTCTTAAATCTCACACAATAGACTTGGGTTTTGATTTGAAAGTGGGATTAACATTGGGATATCCCATGTTTTTGGTTTTCAATCCATGTTCAACTTGGTTCCCTAAACTACATTCGGGATTAATTTCAAGACTCTCTCTCTCTAAGAGATTATTTGAAAACATTGTCATTATTGAAAGATCTAATTTCGAGTGAAAGATCTAATTTCGACATTATTGAACATGTCATGGCAATTTTGAAGTTCGACATTATTGATTCAGTGAAAGATCTAATTTCGAGTGTCTCCTTGATTCAATCGGAGAAAACGCGAGAGAGAGCGAGCGAGAGAAAGAAAGACGAGTACCTGCGGCAGATCTGGGTTAGAGAGAGAGGGAGCGGCGGCAGAATTGAGAGAAAGAGAAAGAGACGATGGTAGAGAACATGTCATGGCAATTTTGTAATTTTTTCAACTTCCATGCGCGTGTTTTTTATCCCGGCATAATTACTCCCCCCGTATTACACAATCCCATGCGTATTGTATTAAAACTATCCTGGGATTGTTAATCCCATACTATTTTCCGGGAACCAAACAAGGGACAAAGTGGGATTAGGCAAAAATAGTCTCATCCCACCCTCCTGATATCCGAATCAAACGAGGCCTAAGTGTACTATTAATCCACGAATTCTTACCCGTTTTCCCACTGAAATTACATTTTCCCCCCATCACATTTCTACTTTTCAGGCTCTCGCTCTGTGCGCGCACGTAATTCCCCTATTTACCACCCCATGAATACTACTGGCACTCAAAGGTACAACACCGCTGCTGGCAGGTGCAGTGCTTCTCACCGCTATACCCCGCCAAACACTGCGCTAAGTTAGAGAGAGACAGAGATAGAGATTAGGCCATGGTCGTATGCTGTCTTCTTCCTTGAGACATTTAATCAAATTAACATTCTTCTTCTGGGTTTCTGTTTGTTTTGGATTTGAAGGGCCAATAGAAACCCTAAAAGGTAAGATCTTTACCTCTTCTCTGTTTATCTCAAATTTATGAAATTTACCCTACAAGGTACAATCTTTACAATATTTCTTGTTTATGTTAGAATTCCTTGTTCCTTGATTTCTCTTCAAAAGATTGAATTTCTAAATTTAGGTTTTCGTCCCGATGAAGAATTTGTGTTGTCTTGGTTGTATCAGTTGTGACCTAATTTTGAATTTCCCTAGCATATGTGTAGCGTTGATGGGTCATTCTTCTTATGGGATTGGAGTTCACATCAGGTACCCATGAGATTTATTCAAAAGGTCATCTGATTATTCAGATAAAAAGGCTTGATTGTTTCTCAAATTATTTTTGGTTTTGGTAATTTCCCTTGTCATTTGTTATCGGGTACTCTTTGACATTCTGTGTGTTCTTATTCTTTTTGGTCTTCAGAGATTGGTTTAATGTATTTGGCCGAAATAATTTGAGTGAAAAAGCTGTTAAAAATGAGCTCCTATCTTTTCATCAAACTGCATTCAAAGGAGAACCATATCCTTAGTCTGATTTTTAAATGCTCTATTTACCTAAAGTGTGGATGAAATTTCGAAAATGTTATTGATTGGAGATGGTTTCTTTCATTGAGTTTGGTGGTTGGGTAGTAAAACTTGTTTGGTGTGAGGGTCCCACCCGTGTTAAAAGAAATATTTGATGAATCGAAAATGGGAGGGACAAAGTTGGAGTGTTTATCAGATAGATCTTTCGGCAAAATTTTCACAAATGAGATGAACAGAAAGAGTAAGGGTTGGAGATGCCTGTAGGAATTCTTCTGATTTATGGATTAAGGTAGGCTGGTACTTTATACAGGATATCAATTAGATGGACACGGAGCAGGTGTTCAACGTTCCTGACACTCCTGATAGATTGGCTAAACAGAATATGAATGGCAGAGGCTTCATCAAAAAACAAAGTGATTCTGCAGTGGCAAGCCATTCAGGAAAAACAGATTTTTTGGATGAAGGGTCTAGAAATTTGCTAAGAGGCAGGAGTACACTGGTTATTGATGATGTGCAGAGCGGAAGGCCGTCTTCTCAACCGGTTAAAAAACCTTTTACTTCCAACAAATCTAACTCTGAACTCGATTTCACGAATTCATCGGGCAATACATCATCTTCTAAAAATTTGTTTAGAAGAATGGATGTAGACAAAACTGGCAATGATGAGAACAAAAATTCTTTACACTGGCAACGTAAAGAAGGGAAAGGAAAAGCTTTATGGACTTCTACATCCAGAGGAAACGATGTTGTTGACTTGACGGAGCAGAGTGGGCCTGCTAAAGTACAGCAAAAAGCATTCCCAAATGGAGCATCAGAGCGTATTCACTCTGGAGAAATAAGAAAAGGATCAATATCAGCAAATGGGTTCTCTCCTTTACACAGCATAGCAAATTCTTCAACCATGACCCCCAATGCCTACAAAGGAAAAGAAAGAATGGATGCTACATGTAAAGGAGGTTCAGGTATTGATCGTGGAAAGGGCATCTCTGGTGATTCTGTACCTAACATTGGAAAGAGTCTTGTTTCTATTACCTCACCTAGAGTCCGTGGGCCAAAACGATTGGTGAGAAATGGTTGTATCTCTCCACATATTACTGAGAAAGCCAATTGGTTAGCTGAAAATCACAGTAATAGTTCAACAGATGTACAGATTGATAAGGGAGCTCCGGAATCTGATTTCTCGTCGAGTCTGATTAGGGAGTTGATTACTGAAGATGATAATTCTCAAAGAAGAAAATTGTTTCCTTCAAAAGAGCCTGGTACTGAAACCGCGAGGTACTTTGTTTCGCTGTGATGACTTTTTACAGTTTATTGCAATAGTTGCTTACTTTTCTTCTAAATAAATACTCCCTCCGTCCCCAATTTTTTGTCCCAATTGCCACTTTTTGTTGTCCTAAATTATTGTCACAGTTCCAAAGTAATGGGCAAGAAGTGGTGAGTTTACATTTTTATCCTTACTTTTTGAAACTAAGTACATGCAATGATGATGTTTGGAGGGTAAAAGGAGAAAAGAAAAAATATGAAAAGTGCAATGACAATATTCCCTTGATAAGTTTGAATCCCCAAAATGGACCAATTATTTGGGACGGAGGGATTATATGTAGTTGTTGCTTACTTGCTTATGAAGAAGCATGGACACGTCTACCAGCCTCATTTATCCATCTTGGACCTCTCTCCGGCACGGACATGACAGGGCACACTCCGGACATGCCTAAATATGTATTCTGTTTTGTGTCATAATTTTTTCTCGTAAGACTCACTGGAGACAGGCTATGACACGTTTGGGACAGGCTATGACACATTGGGGATGCAATGGGGAACGTTAGAGTCACATTCGCAGGTCATAGTGCAATTTTTTAAAGTTGGACCAGATTTAAAATTGCCATGGATGCTGGTCAGTATTATTTAGTGACCAGTGTTGCATATATTTGGTGTTATTTTCGCCCTTTTATTGTAATCCGGCAGTAACAATTTTTGAACTTTTGTATGATTTGTATAACACCTATATGGTAGTATGGTACATACAATTCATACTCAACATGTGCCCATCATGTCCGTGTGTTAATTTTCTGCAATATAGTTTGTCTGCGTGACTTTGTAATGGATGTGTCTCCTGTCTGTATTCATGCTTCTTAGGTTGGCTGTGTTTGTTTCTTTATTGACTAGTCAGGCTTTTGTAGCTTGTGGGTCAAACAACCTAATATTTTCAAGATATTATAGCTGATCTTAGTACTGATTTCTCTTGCCCCTCTTGTAAATACTTGCAGGCATTCACTGACAAGCAATGAAGAGGTCAGTGGAACTAGCAATGCCAATGGGTGGCGAAGTACTCGTAACCGCACAAAGGATGTAAATCCCCCCTTATCTGATCTGGGTCAACTTCTTTCCCGAACAAAGAGTGACCCACGCTCTGTCAGCCAACAAAACGAAAACAGCATGGCGAGAAGAGGTAATGGGAGCGCAAGTAGGAACAGGCTCGGTGACGGCTATCATGTTGGTAATGGGTATGGGTGCAGTGCTGCAGCGAGCACTTTATTAAAAGACAGAAGCACAATTCTGACTCCAGTAATCATGGTGAAGCCTCTACCTCTGTAGATTCAGATATAATGTTTCTTGGCTCATCGTTGGAGCCATCAAATTCAAGGTCAACCAGCAGCAGGAATAGTCGTAGCATTTTGAATCCGATTATTGAAATTGAGGAATTCTCTCCCGAATTAAGGTCTGGGTCCCGCAATAGACTTCATAGTACTAGTGATTCTGACTCAAATGCTAGGGAAAGACAGTTAGAAGCAGACGAGATGTTGGCCCGTGAACTCCAAGAACAATTGTATAACGAGGCACCAGGGGGTGGAAATGGAGAGGTTCGTAATATAAATTTCATTTCGATTTTCATTTATAAACTTAGGGCTTGATGCTTTATTGCCCTTGCTTTCCTCCCATTGACAATGATCATTCGTCTCTGGACAGATTGATGCACATATAGCTTTGGCGTTGCAGCAGGAAGAAACTTCACAGCGCACATTTTCTAGTGTAAGTGTTGGTGTTTTCCATTCTGTTATGCCTCTTATGATGATAAGTTAAGGTGGAGATTGTGCACCTGCAAAGTGGTTGAATAGGACAAATTCTTACAACTCCAGTAAACTGTTTATTCAGTTTGCGGAAGGAAATATTTTTATCTGTCATTTTTGTCAATACCCTTTGTAAAATACTGTAGTTGAAAAATAAATGACATGAACCCAACAGCATATGAAAATGGAATCAACAGTACCCACTTCAAAAAACCATGGACAGCACTCATAGTAATCCATTCTAGTATAACTGGAGTCTAAGTACATAGACCGAGTCAAAGAAACTTATAAACCCATCCTTTCTTTGTTTTAGCCTTAGAATCTTCACCTTTAAGCCTGCAATCTCAAACTCTGCTCGCAAGTGGCTCTGGCGCTGCTTTCTTCTCTTGTAAGTCTGCTTTCTTCTCTAGATTTCCGCTCCTTGTGAGTCTGATCACGATCGGCCTGCAGACAGGAAGTAATGATGCACTCAGATGGATATCAAGTAGGAATGGACATGAAGTGGGTTTGGTATCGGTTTCTTTCGAATTACCCGTCCATATTAGCAACACTCCAACACATTCCTAGAAGAAACTCCCGAACATGCTCCTGCTTAAGCATCCAATCTTTGCCTTTTTCCTTATCTATATGTATGTATGTGTGCGTTGTTTGTTTTTTCTGCTACTTTCATCTCTTTAGCAGTCAACTAAGAATAACAAAAACCTAAATTTTTAGACACATGAAGACAGGCAGATTGGAGTATAAAATGGAGCAACTTTTAGAAATGTATGTGCAGATGAAGAGATATTCATGTTATATAAAAATGCGAATGCCTGTAGAGAACCTAGAGAAGTGGTCTAAAATCAAAAATTGCATACAACTGACAACAAAGGGTTACTATCTGTCTTCTTGTCCTATAACCAAGGTAAGCCAATTAAATTAAATTGGAAAGGAGAGGATAGGGAATCCATTGGTAAGTTTACCCTTGCCTGTGGCTTCAAGTACTTTAATTTTGTGTGCTTACCTTGGATTGAGACGTGGACATCATGTGGGAACATCACATTTTTTTTAAAATATTGAGAGCATCTTTGTTCTTTCTTTCTGGTTAGGCTTGTCGCCTGGTTATTAGATGGGTCTTAGTCAACTCAAAACAAATTTTTATTGGCTAGAAGCATATCATAGATCTATTTTCTACCAATTCCTATACCACCACTTTAAGTTCAGTAAAATGTAACAATTCTCCGGAGTTTGGAAAATAGATGTTTAGCTATCCACATCTCTAATTTTTAGTCACATTAAGGTGAGATACGAAAGCATGTTTATCCTTTAATGCTGTATGTTTTGGTTTAGAATTATCCTGATTCTTGATATTATTTTAATCTGACAAATTGACAATAGTGATCACCTTATGTTCTACAATGTTTTATGTTACTATCTAATGATCCTGTGTAAAGTCCTCAAAGGTTATTTTCTTATGATTTTATGCAGGGAGGCCCTGTAATTTCAAATTTCAATAGACAGTCTCACGCACGATCTTCTCAAAACCCCCCAATTCGCAGAGGCACCCAGGCTCGAGGTCGTGGCTCAACTAGATTGACAAGGTTGAGGAGTCGTTTACCCAGCCAATCAACTAGAACATCGCATAGGGAAAGAAGGGCTATTTTCCCTCCCGACATGGACTTGGACATGGTATAGTATTTACATAATTTGCAGTTCTTTTTTGCTGTCTCACTCGAAATGCTCATTGATATTTTCTTGCAAGTACTATTCTTATTTTTTACCTGGCTCCATGAATTATGAAATGAAGACGTGGTTGGTTGTGAAGATCTATATTGTTTAGCTAAGAGATTATTGCTCTTTTATTGTTTGTTGTTATCTTAATGCTATATTGGTTTTTCTTTATGAGGTTATATTTTTATAATTCCCATTCAACTTCAAATTTGGCTTCTTTTCCACAAGTAACTAGTGTCTTGAAATTTTAAATGTATTCGATTTTGGAATACTGGTTAGCGATTATGATTTTGGAAGGTTGAAACAATATGCCAAATTTGACTTGGATTCGTGAATCTTGAGCTTGATTGCATTAAGTTAGATGGTTGTTGAATAATGGACAAAAAACTGATCCATTGCTATTCTTGCTATTGAATGTTCTATGAGGAAAAAGCCACCGTATGAATTTCCTGTTTTCTTATGGACCATCGATGACTACATAGAATGCGGGCACGGTGATGGAGTTGAATATGGGCCTGGAAATAGTGTCTTAATTCATTCTCGAATTCCATTCTGTTTGAAAGATCTACTATGTTAGTGGACCATGGGAAACAACTCCCCTAACCGCCCACCCACACACAGACACACCTTCTCTCTTGTACTTTTCTCTGCATTATCCATTCCTTCGGTTGTTTTAATTGACTTTTAAAGATCAGTAATGTTGTAGATGTATGTATACAAGTTAGTTTCCAGTGAACATTGATTTTGTTTGTGTGCAGAGAATGCATATATTGGAAGCTTTAGAGGCCTTCAGTGATAGGGGAGTGACTGGTAACTTCCATCCAGCTGAGAATGATTTCAACATGTAAGATTTCTTTTTACATCATCATTCATTGATATTGCTATTAGGGTAACCGTGATTCAATTGGTTATGATATTGTTTTGTTCGATAGCGGTTGTTTTGTAGTTGTGTGTTCACTTTTAACAAGTAATTGTTGGAGATTATATCAGATTTAGCATTACTCTTCACATGTACCTTTAAGTACCTGTTGGTCTGTCTTGGTTAAAACGTGGATTGGACATATCCCGCATTTGGTTGTAACTTTTCTGCAAGGACTACGCATGGGATGTGCATTAACGTGGGGGATGTGGTGTTATTAATCTCACAGTTAAACCTCTGGCTCTGACATAGACAACAGTAGAGTTCTGTGTAGTCCTTAAAAAACATGCCCTTACAGCATATCAATGCTTTGCTCCTGCACTGTTTGCATAAGCAATTTTAAGAGGAATGTGAAAATTATCAACAGGCTTCTGAAGAATAGTTTCTAATGCTTGACTTTTTTTTTCAAGAATTGAACTTAAAGTTGGCTTATGGCCGCTGGTTTGGTGGTTAATACGCAACCCATTATGCTTGAGGTTTTGTGTTCAAACCTGAGGGCAACTAATTGGGGTATTACGCAATTGTACCCAATCTACCCCTTTCAAATTTCCATTTTCGGAGGCTATGATCGCCACCCTGGCCACTGGTGGTGGTTAAAATGTAAACACCATTCACTTTGAGGTAATGGTTCGGACCTGAGGGCAACAACTTTGTGCATTATGCTAAAGGTACGTTAGGCGTTAGCACCCAATGATCCCTCCAAAACACCCATTAATGGATACTAAATTGGTTCTAATTTTGTTTGGTGGCTATTATCATTATATTACAAGGCTTTGATTGGGACACAACACTGGTTCAGTTTTGTTTTGTATATATTACAGAGAGTTTACATAGTGGTGGCCTTTGGCCTAGTAAATACTGCAAGGTCATCAGGGATTAGAGGTTGTGAGCCCCTTAGTGAGGACTGAAGTCAGTGTTCCTCTAAGAGAGATTTTACATCGTAGACCTCTAAAGCAATTCCGTGAGAAAGTTATTGCAACGTTATTTATATTTCAGTCAAGCAGTATTCAGTGAGATACCAATATTCAGTGTTTTCCACCATTTTTTTTTTTTTTTTTTACCTTTTTGGGATAAGGTAAACATGTCACTAATAAACAACAAGGCAGAACTACATCCTACGCAGCATGATTCCTTTTGAAGGCCCCTTGAATTCGACAAATGATGAATCATCTAGGTCTTTGTCCAAACTCAAGATTCTTGTACATAGAAATTTTGATATAATCAAAATTTCGTTGATTTCAAAACCTTTTTTTTTTAAAACTTCTGTTGATCTAGGTCACCCTGTCTCCCATTCCTTCCTTTGGTCAGGAATGGCGGGGTGTACTAGCTCAAAGTTCTGAAAGGCTAAAAGAAGTAAAGGACTTGACCCCCCTTACCCTTGACATTCCCAATAGTATTAAAAGAAAGTCCAATGGCAGCATTACAAATGAATCTACAAAAAGAATTTCATTGTGTAAATCGAAAACTCTGGGAAAGTGTATCTTAGTGTATCTTTGTATATTGTTGTAATCTTCTTTATTAGGCAACTAGTATCGTAATATTCTGCATTAGGCAACTAGTATCATATCGTAATCGTATCTTCTATTTTAGGCATATATTACGGGCTAGGGTTTTCTATTTAAGAGCTTCATTAGCATTGTAATAATTTATTCAATTATACATCTGTTTTTCTCCCGTCCCTGAAACTATCATGGCATGATTCTGCTCTTTCTTCGTCGCACCTCTCTTGGTTTTCTCTTGCTGTATGTTGATGATATGATCATCACTGGTTCTGATTCTGCTGCTATTAGTGACATGAAACGTCATCAATTTCGGGAATTTGAAATGAAAGACTTGGGCCTCTTCGGTATTTCTTGGTATTGAAGTCGCTGCCTCTCCCCAGGGTATGTTCTTGCACAGTTGAAGTATGCTACTCATATCTTCACCGTGCTCATCTCAATGATACCAAAACTGTTGATACTCCTCTTGAGCTTCATGCCAAGTTCTCTGCTTTTGATGGTGTTCCTTTTTAGGATCTTATGGAATACCGTGAATTGGTGGGTTGCTTAGTTTATCTAACTATTACTCGGCTTGATATTGCCTATGCTGTTCACATTGTTAGCCAGTTTGTCTCTACTCCTCGGACTACACATTGGGCGGCTCTGTTACATATTCTCTGTTATGTTCGTGGTACTCTCTATCAATGTCTTTTGCTTTCTTCTACATCAAGTTTGACTCTTCTTCTACATCAAGTTTGACTCTTCATGCTTATTGCTGATGCTGATTGGGCTGGAGATATTAGTTACTGCAAATCTACCTTAGGTCTTTGTGTTTTTTTGGGTGATTCTCTTATCTCCTGGAGATACAAAAAGCAATCGGTTGTTGCTTGTTCCACCGCTGAAGCTGAATATCGTGCTATGGCTCATGCTATGTCTGAAATTGTGTGGCTTTGCTGGCTTATCTCAGATATGGGTGTCTCTATTACTTCACCCACTCCTATTTATTGTGACAATAAGAGTGCAATTCAGAATAGACCAAAACTCGGTCTTCCATGAGCACACCAAGCACATTGAAATTGATTGCCACTTCATTCGCCAACATCTTCATTTTGACACCATTGCGTTACCCTTCGTCTCTTCTACGTTGCAGTTGGCCAAGTTCTTCACGAAGACTCACACTGCTGCTCGTTTTCTTCTCTTTCTCCTTGGCAAACTCTTGATGCTCTTTGCTCTCGAATCCTGAGTTCAAGGGGTGGTGTGAAAGTGTATCTTTGTATATCTTTGTAATCTTCTGTATTAGGCAACTAGTATCATATCGTAATCGTATCTTCTATTTTAGGCGTAGATTACGGGCTACGGGCTAGGGTTTTCTAGTTAAGAGCTTCATTAGCATTGTAATAATTTATTAGTAGTACATCTGTTTTTCCCATCTATGAAATTATCACTCAACATTGTTACTACAAGAATTGCAAAACTTTATGGAACCCTATTATTCTTGCACAATATATAGCCTGTACAATTAAAACATAGAGTTCCATTTCAAAAAGCAATGTTGACTAAATATAAATATATAATCATTAATAGTTTAATTTATGAAGGGATTATTTGTAATCTTAACATGAGGAGATATTTAAGTATTTAATAATATGGCGCTCGAAATTTAATTTGAGATATGGACGGGAGTGTAATTATAATTCTTTATTGTGATGAATTATAATTTGTGCAACAAGAAGAAATATAAACCTTGGAGGATTAGAGTGTAAATAAACCTCAGGAAACAAAATAAAAAATGAGAAAAAAGATGGCAGAGCAACCCCCTCGCTAGTTGTCACCCTTCCAGCAACCCCCTCGCTAGTCGTCACCCCATCCAGTTGAATGTTTTGCAACATACCTTAAGATTTTAAAATACTCATTGAGCACACAGTACTGTACTCGCTGCATTGCTCAATGACCCAAGAAACTTGTCATATATTACCCCTCAAAGTTAGCTTTACGGATGGCGGGTATGTTCTGTGCTTTAAGGGAAAAAATATGTCAATTCTATTTAATGGACCACTGGGAAGTGTCCTCTTTGAGATTTTATTGACTTTGGGTACTGACACAGCCTTTTCGCTTAGGTTTTGTTTCTCATTTGATTAGGTTGTGTGATAGTGTAAACAGTTATTTGTAGTCTATTCTCGTGTATTTTGTTTCTCATTTGATTAGGTTGTGTGACAGTGTAAACAGTTATTTGTAGTCTATTCTTTTGTTTGATTTACAATCTCAATTTATTTGCAGAAATGATTACGAAACGTTATTGGCGCTGGACGAGAATAATCACCAGCATGGTGGTGCATCTCTTGACCGAATTAACATGTTACCACTGTCAACAGTTCAGGTAATATACAGTCATGCCTATACATGTGTATGTTGGGGGTGGGGGAGGGACCGGCTCACCTTTGGTTTGCTGATTTGTTCTCTTTCAGGGTAACAATTATGATGAAACATGTGCAATTTGTCTCGACACCCCTACCACTGGGGACACAATACGCCATCTCCCTTGCTTGCATAAATTTCACAAAGATGTATGCAACTTCCATCTCTGTTAGTTTTTATTTTTTATGTTTTTAAGTTTTCTTTCAATGGGGCTCTTGTTTTGATTCACTTACTATTAAGTTTTAACCCCCAAGCATCTAACTTCCTTCTTCTTGGTCTTGCAGTGCATCGATCCATGGCTCAGAAGAAGAACGTCTTGTCCAGTGTGCAAGTGCTCTATCACTTGATTATTAGCAATCAGTAAATTTGTTGGTTCATTTTTTGTTGCATCGCACGACACCAAATCTGCGAGCAATAGTATTCGAGGTCAAGGTATGAACGCACTTTTTTTGGGGCCTTGACACAATGACACTGTTTGTTATTGCAATTCTTCTTTCAAGGACTACCCTTGCTTTAGTTTCTCTTTTCTTCTAGGTTTTATTATGGACTTAAAATCTTCTCTGGGATTCAGCTGCTAATGTATGCATTAGACTTTATACCAAGTCCTCGTGTTTCAGAGCTATTGGCCGAGTCCAATTAAGCACGACATCAAGGTAGGGGCTTGGCTTGCAGTTCTTGAACCAGATTGTATAAACAAGCCTCAACTTTCAACTTTAGTGATATTCACCATCTTGGTTGGGCTGTAATTTTAGTTTGGGGCCTCTTACGGCAAGAGAAGTTGGGCTGTAATTTTGGTTTGGGGCCTCTTACGGTAAGAGAACTCTCTCAAGTGGTCCGTAATGTCCGGGACTTTCCTCCTATTCTGGCTTTGCAGCCATCGGCGTGGAAGTTTTGCCCTAAGAAGCAAGTGGTGTTTTGTCCTGCTGTATGTATTAAAGTACAAGTCCCTTCGGGGGACATCCGATAAAAATGTATTACAGTACAATTGGTTCTTGTCATGGGTTGAGCTTCCAATTTTGTGAAGGCTGCGTTTGTATCGTGGATTTCTGAAGGAATTTTTGTAAACGGAATTATTGAGAGCCAAAGAAAGAAATTTGGTATCCACACTTCGTTGTCATTATCTATTCTTCTTTACAATTTCCGGTTCCTCCTAAGTTCATGATACAAAAACAACCTAACATGGTAATGGAATTTTCTGTTGTCATCATCTTGACTGCTGCAAGAAAAAATGGTAATGGAATTTTCGACCAAGTATGGTTTATGGTTTTTGCTTTTGTTTTCATGAAGAGGGCATGTTCTTTTGCAATTGTGATTTTGGCTTCCAATTATTCTACTGTTTGAAACGAATTCAAATAGAAAAGGGATTTGTGATTACTTATTACTCAACTTAGAATTCAATTGATTTTGAAAAGGAATAGGAAAAATGAAAAATGTGGTACTACCATAGATCTATGAAACTAGTTTGAGTATAGTTTACTCCCTCCGTCTCTTTTTAGGTGTTTCACTTGTACGTAAATCTAACTTTTTATAGACATTAGAACATTATAACTTACAATAATTACCCTTTATAGAGATATCATCATTGCATTTTTATCTACTACTCCCTCTGTCCCTATTTAAGTGATGATGTTACTATTCCAGCTGGATTCGAAAAGTTGTTTATAATTTTCAATCTATATTACATAAAATATGCAATATGGATCTTGTTTTATAGAAATCAATGAGTTCTAAAATACAATTTTTTCAAAAGTACATAATATATTATAGATTGAAAGTTATAGACAATTTAAAAATAAAGTCAAAAAGTGAAAGTGGTCATTTAAAAAGGGACGGAGGGAGTAACTTTTTTAAAGTGTGCACTTTTGAGGGCTAAATGAAAAATGTACCACCTTTTGCCCCCTATCTTTACAAAGCCCAAAATAAAATACTAGACTCTTAAAAAGGGAAAAGTGGGAATAGCATTTCTAATGGATAAGATTGTTAGATTATTCAAATAGTTGGATGAGCGTACCTCAAGTATTGAATTATTGAGAATTCGAACGAGATTTTGAAATACTACCTTTATATTCTGCCAAGTTGAACACAGATTAAGAGGTTGTTTGATAATTTAATTCTCCATTTAAAATTGGACGTATTAAGTCAATAAGAAATACGCAGGTTTGAGGATCTAATTTTACATTGCTTAAAATTTTAAGTTTTTTTTTATAAATATATAGGCTAATTTTTTTTTGGCTTATCTACTATTTTAGTCCCTATAAAATACACCAAGTTTCAATTTCTTCCTTACAAAATATTTTGTCTCAATTTCGTCCTTATAGTTTTAGACGAATTTCAATTTTGTCATTCCATCAAATTAATGACGGAAAATCTTATGTGGCAGACGAAAAATGCTTAAAATACTGAAAAAAATGATTAATCTCCAAAAAAATGAAGAAAAATTTAAAAAATACCGGGAAAAAGTCACTAGACAAAAAGTTTATGAAATTTGTCTAATGACTTTTTTTTAAGATTAATCATTCGCATCCACGAGAGGAATCAGAAAAGTACAAAAATATGGATTGAAGTTAAATTTTTTTTTATAGAAGATGACACTTTATATATAAAAAAAAAATAGCAATTCCTCTCGTCGATAAAGTATGAGCCGAATTAGACAAAAAGATTTTCCAAAGACGAAAGAATACCAAATAGCTATTTTTTGTTTCTATAAAGTGTCCTCTTACAAAGTGTTGGCTTTGGCCTAAGGGGTGTTTTAATTTCTCCAACCTTGTTGTAGTCCTCTCTTTTCTCTCTCTAACTTGATGTACCCATTGTCAAGTTTTCTTGAATAAATGTTATTGCCGTTTCAAAAAAAAAAAAAGTGTTGTCTTATCCTCCTATGAACTTTTTTTTAACTTCGACCCATATTTTTATACTTTTCTGATTCCTCTCGTAGATACAAATGATTAATCTAAAAAAAAAAGTCATTACACAAATTTCATAAACTTCTTGCCTAATGACTTTTTTCTGGTATTTTAAAATTTTAGTCATTTTTTTTGGAGATTAATCATTTTTTCCGGTATTTTAAGCATTTTCCATCATTAATTTGAGGCTTATCTACCTATATGATCCTTATAAAATGGTTCCCGTTTCAATTTCGTCCTTCTAAATTTTTTAGTTTCAATTTTACCCTTACACTTTGTGACGGAAGTCATTGTTACCCTTTTAGTAAAAAATGGACGGAAACCTCTTATGTGGCTAACGGTTGGCTGAGGTGGCTGACAACGTGGAGCCCTCTGTCAACTTTCCCCAAAAAAAAAAAATCAAAGAACTCTCTCTCACTCTCTCTCCCTCTCCTCCCATCCATGGCACTCCGAAAACTCTCTCTTACATTTTTCTCCCTCCTCACAAGGGTACCCACTACTCTCCATCAACTTCTTCTTCTTTCTCCCTCTCCTCCCATCACTCTCCATCAACTTCTTCTTCAGACTTTTCTCCTCCTAACAAAAATTTAAGTGGGCCACTCATAACCAAAAAAAAAAACAACACTTATAAATCAACTTTCTCTCTCCTCTTTCTCTATCTCTCTCCTCAAAAATCTCCCCAAACTCAAATCCATCACTTTCCAAGAAGATAAAACTCAAATTCCAACTCAGAAACAACCTCATTTGAGGTTTTCTAAAAAAATCAAAAGTCATCAGTGATTTTGGGAGGAGAAATAAAACTCAAATCTCCTCTAACAAAAATCAAACCCACACATTTGACACCAAAAAGAAGAAGATAAAACTCAAACAGGACCTCACAAAGTCATCAGGTGGGAGGAGAAAGAGATCTGCAATACATTTGAGCCCCTCACAGGAACAAGAGAGGGAGAAGGAGAAAAGACCCAAAAAAAGCCAAGGTTGAAGCCTCGGTTTTACCCAAAACAATAGAAACAAATCCGGTCACGAATTTGCGGGGAACAATGGCACCGAATGCGACCACCACCACCTCCGTAGCCGACTCCCCCACCCAATCACTGATATGCGGGGTGGCAGTTTGATCAATTGAGAGACAAAATAGTATCGAAGGGTTATTGGCATATAACAGCTTGTAGTACCAATTTGGTACTTAGGGGGTTGACAGATTCTCATCGGAGCATTTGTGGGAAGAGATTTTGCAGTTCATTGGAGGTAAGTATTCAGAACTGCGCCGTAAGCCAAAGCAAGATATGTAGTTTGTCTATAATCGAACCACCATCATCAGTGGGTGTTTATGAATATGGAACCAAGGATGAGTCCATTACAACAACTCCAACAATTACTCCCAATAGACGAAGCTCTGCTCGAAATTGGAGTCGCCAAAAACGTGGGTTTCTCTTATCCCGCCATTATTACTCGAAATTTCTCCTCCATCACCGGGGGTAATTTCGTTTTATCGACGATTTCGCCGAGCTCGAGGTCTGGGTCGCCTCAGTTGGCGTCGCCGCCCTTGTTTTCGAGGTACCCTGAGAGCTTCCAGCAGGAACAAGCAAGGATCATCGGCGACCCCTGCGCTGGCGACGCTGTCATAATGTGTGAAACGACTGGGTCTATCATTTTTGTAAATTACTAGTTTCTTTGACATGAAACAAATGTGGATACTGGAATTTTATATTGGTTTTAGAGAGAGAGAGATATGGGAGAGGTGTTGGGAATGAGAAGTTGAGAGATGAGTGAGAGAACAGAGGGAGAGAGAGAGTGCTCTTTCACGTGTCCTCCACTGTGTAAAAAAATGTCCACTTAAGCATGCCGTTTGCCACATATGAAATTTCCATCCATCTATAGACAGAAAGGGCAACATTGAAATTCGTCACAAAGTATAAGGGTAAAATTGAAACAGAAAATTTTATAAGGACTAAATTGAAACGGTGGCTATTTTATAGGGACCATAAAAGTATTAAGCCTTAATTTGATGGAAGGGAAAAATTGAAATTTGTCTGAAATTATAAGGATGAAATTGACATAAAATATTTTATAAGGACTAAATTGAAACTTGGTGTATTTTGTAGGGACTAAAATAGTAGATAAGCCTTTTTTTTTTTTTTTTTTTAAAAACATTAAGTAGCTTGGTGCTTATGTAATTTTGACTGAATTTACCAATACTTGTATACCACTTTTTCTCTTTTTTTTGGTGCTTACTTTTTCTCTACAACCATCACCTTATACTATTGCTAACACCATCACTACCCCACCATCCCCCAACTATCACCACCACAATTCCATTAATTGCCACAATTTCTCCACACAACCCTCCGTCACCCTTGCACCGCCACCAACATAATAACGGGCACCACTTCACTACCTTACACCTCTACAACTATTGCACCGCTTCACCACCACAATGCCACCGTTCATCATCATTATCACCAATACCACTCTCTGTCAACACCAGCCGCCGCAGTGGATTGATTCTTTTTTTTTTTTTATACCAAAGTTTCAAAATATTGTGAGCTAAAACAATGCAATTCCTTCTTTGAGACTTGCTATATTTGCTTAAATACATGTGATTTCTCTTTCTAAGATATTATTTCTACTGCCCAATTTATGATCTGTTTTTCGAAGTTTCACTTTTGTTCAATGAAACATACTCCCTCCGTCTCATTTCCAAAATAAGCAATAGAAACTTAATATAGTTAGATTATTACCCTTTTGTTTAAATTAAAGTGCTACTAATTCCATCAATCAAATCA
Organism: Vaccinium myrtillus; assembly: GCA_016920895.1. Taxonomy (NCBI): domain Eukaryota; kingdom Viridiplantae; phylum Streptophyta; class Magnoliopsida; order Ericales; family Ericaceae; genus Vaccinium; species Vaccinium myrtillus. The sequence continues at coordinate 9,865,093 of CM029271.1, forward strand.
CTTTTTTGAGAGGGCAAAAGTGAAAAATTAAACACTTTTTGATGTAATCATTATGTCCCCATAAAAAGTTAGAATTCACAAGTGGGACTATGAAAATGGGATGGATGGAGTAATAATTTTCCTATGTATTTGTTACTTTAATGATTTTCCTATGCATTTGTTATTTTGTTAAGTCGTTAAAGCTGTGTTTAGAGGGAGCGTATCCTCTCAATTCTTATGGCTATGGTTCCAATTTGTAGTTTGTCTTTTCTTCTACGTAGAACACTTTCTTTAATTCATCTTAACCTGCAAAGGTCCTGTTGCTTGCAAAAAAAGTGAAAGTTCCAAAGTTTGAATAGTGTACTAGTTTGTGTACTGTATTTTTTACTAGTACGGTACGTATCGGTACCGGTGAGATATCGGTTACCGTTTCAAATTTAGTGGTATTATCATTATATATATAATTATAAATCACAAATTTTCTCCACACTATCCAACTAATCATTACAGAAACTTCCATTTAGACAAAATCTCTATAATAAGGAAGGGTTCAAAACGAGGGCGACTTGTTCAAAAGTCCTAGGCAAAGAATTTGTAACCCCATTAATCCATCAAACAAGTTTATAACCTATCTAGTCCTAACGCTGACATCTTTCTTCATTGTTTTTAATTAATTAATTTTTTTTTTACGAAAAAAAGTTTGTACCTCTATGGAAGTGCCAAAAAAGTTTGTACCCTATGAAAGTGCCTAAAATCCTAGAGTACCCTATGAAAGTGCCTAAAACCCTAGGGTACCCCATGAAAGTGTCTAAACACTAAAACCCTATAATAGGAAAGTGCACCCTAAAACCTAAACCCTAGGATACCCTTTGAAAGTACCTAAATTTAAAATAAATTTTTTTGTGGACCTTAGACCTTGTAAGACTTTAACATGGACTAAATGACCCAATAAGTCCCCACTTATGGACCCTAGAACAATTACCCCTAAAAAGGGCCAAAAGCTCAAATTATTTTTATTTTGAATGTTTTGCCCCATTAGATTCTGATTCATAAGAATGAAGGACTGTGATTTCTTCGGCCGGTACGGTACGGTACGAAACGGAATTCAAACCCTTACACTTTGTCCGATTGAGTTTGAGGTTCAGGTTTTGGGTTTTGAGTAGAGAGAGATGAAAGTAATAATTGAAAATTAGAAGTAATGATTAGAGAGGGATAAAGAGAGAAATGAGAATAATAATTAAAAATAAAAGTAATGATGAGAAAGAAATAAAAATAATAAGAGCATCCTCATCAGGGGAGGCAAATTCCCTTGATGGTTAAGTTGTTGAGTGAAAGGGGAAAAAAACCCCCATAATCAGACTCAACAAAGTTTTTGTAAATCTGTAAAAGTTATAACTTTGCTACAGTAACTCGGTAAATCCTTTGAGGCATTATTCACAGGTTAAAGCAATTCTCTCTCCTGACTTCCTGAATAGAGAGTCTGATTTTGTGAGTTTTTGAAAAAGTGACTTGTTAATTTATAAAAGGTATTTTTGAGGTTAAATTTGACCCAATTTTTGTTGAGCCTGATAAGGATGCTCTAAGGAGGAGTAAAATGAAAGCTGGGTTATAGTCGAAGGACGAATTTTTTACCTAGCCAGGCTCTCCGACAGGAGGGCTTCTAAAATGTAACTATGATTTGCCACCGTTGGATTGATCGAATGGAGCGGTGGAAAAGTAATCTGACGAAGCGGCATTGAAGGAGTTGTTTTTTGCCGCTGCAACTTCCACCGTCGTCTCCGGCTGCTCGCTCACTCACTCTCTCTCTCTCTTCTCTGGTAAAATACATGGTTGTGGGCATTGTGGCTGTACCGGACGGGAACCGGAATACGAGCTGAACAGCCGAAATCTCCGGAACACTCCGGAACAGCCCGGTAAACAAGATGGGACGGAACTGCACCTGCTGTGTACCGATTTCTTGTCGATCCGGCACATCTCGGCCGGTACGGATCCGGAGTGTTATGTCATATGTGTTGTTCGCCGTGTTGTGAAACAAAATTACAGCTACGTACACCTCCAAAGCTTGGCTTTCTTTGGAGGAAGAAAAAACCATGCCTAAACTCAAATGTCTAAACTTTACACCCAAATGTCTAAACTTTACCCCCGAGTGTCTAAATCTACTGTACCTTACTCCAAATAGCCTAAATCTTCTAAAATTTATCCCAAAATTGAACTCAAAATTAACTCTTCAACAGGGCTTTGAAGTTTTGGAGATGTACCAAGAAAAGAAAATGAGCAAAACGCCATAGTTTTCTTTGTCTTTTGTTTGCGATGAAGTTCTTTGTTTTTACATTGTGGAAAGTTGGTTCGATTGTCCAATTTATGGGATTTCTGCATAGCTCTTATACTACCTTGGTAGTGATTAATCACCTTCATAAATGAAAATCTATCTACTGCCCAACATAATTACCTTTGTGATCTCTATGACTTCTATGTCCAAGTGGCAAGTACTGAGTTGTATTGTTAGAGTATTTGCTTCATTTGGGAAAATTGCTTACTTTTTCTGTACTCATTTTATTCCTTGGTCTAGGGGCTGGATGATGATGCAGCTCCGCAAGTGAGGAAGCCTTATGCAGAGTTAGTTGGCTATTCTTGTCCATTGTTAGACTATGCATTATGGTTCCCATGTAAATGGTTACCTAAAGATGGAAACGAATGCTAAAGCTATTGCTTCTCTAGGTGATTCTTCTTGTATTTGAACTGATCATGTAAATCAATTACGAGCCCCAATATTTATTTGTTTGCTTGTGTTGTCTCTAATTTAGATGTAAATTTATGGTTCGAAGTTTATTAATAACTTCTACAGTTTTTGAATCGCTCTTTGCATTTTTGTCCTCATGATATAGGTCACAATATGAGATGAATGATCCCTAAGAATTGTACATCATGATCATGTATACTTTCTGCTCTAACCAGTTTACTCGGGCACTCTCCCAGATTCATCATATCCATCTCACTTGAAGGTTAGAAACTCACTCCTAAAAGACATTGTGAACTGGCTTATTTTTATTTATTTATTTATTTTTGCATTCTTTTGTTCTTTAGATTTTTTTTAAAGGACTCGGAATTTCAGTTTGATTCTTTTTGTTTGTCGTTTTATTGTTTTCAGGGTCTGTTTTGTGTTGGTTTTAGGTTCTGACTTCTCATAAGGCTACCACGGAAGTCCGTTCACTAAAAGGTTAGGGCAAACTGTTTTGTATTGGTTTTAAGCATTGGATTATTTGAGTCATTATATGCATGCATATATATATATATATATTTATTTTTGTTGTCTTTTTTCCATAGGATTTTGGGTATTTCAATTCCATTTGCTATATAAATTTAGAATTGAGCATTGTCATGATGGATTTTTTTCGTAGTCGAAGTAACGGCAAAAAAAAAGGAGGGAAAAAAGGTTTGGCATTCCAAAAATATTCTTGGATCGATGTGTTTATGTTCTCATTAAAAAAGGTAAAAAGTTCTTGCGAGGAATGGTCTAATTTTGTCACTTACAGTTCTTATTTTTTGGAGGCGAATGGTATAATTTTTGGGGTCTTCTCCGAAAAACCTTGAAGCTTGACTTCTTTTGTGATTTTGTGAAGTAGGTGGTCCGGTTTACCCTTTAATTTATCATTTATAGAGTTGAATTTGAAGGACTGTGCATGTAATGATAAATAGTGGAACTATTCTCTTGTGTGGAAAACAGCTTCTCAGCAGCATTTTTAGCCCATTTATGATTGCTGTGATATGTTAGGTTCATTAAAGATCGTGCAATCAGGGGTATTTGCTTAATAATGGAGCTCTTTGTGCATGATCCCACATTTGGATAACCATTAACTTGCATGATCCCACATGTGCTACCAAGAAGCAGCAAGTTGAATGAATCATGTATGTGCAGTTTGATACATTTTGATATGTATGGATAGTGGTCTTTAGATCATGTGTTTTCGAATAATTTACTGAGCTTTTGTTAGTTTTCAGAAGTTCTTGGTAATCTAATTAAATCTTCTTCAATGAACAAAATTAAATTGCTGATTCCTTCTCTTGGCGTTTGTGTTTTGTATTTTTTATTTTTGGACTTTTTGACTTCAAATTGAATAATTAATATTGCTATTTGACGTGAGTGATGAGGGTCTAACAAGTTGCCACAAAGCTTGCCGCTTGCTGGTTGAAGATGCTTTCTAATGTTCTCAAGGTTCTTATGAAAGGATGAAAGAAATGAAGATACTTTGGTATGAGTACGGTATTCATGTTGCTATAAAAAGATACTTAGAGTTGATAGTCGGTAGAAATCTTTTGGATTTTGCGATATTGCTGTGTCTATTACTTTGGCATGGATATGGTATTCATCTTTTGAATGCTTGGTTTTTGGCCTTGAGTTTTGTTTTCCATTTCTTTTCAGTTGGTGCTTTGCATTTGATTGTGTCTTCTAAGTAAATTCAAGAGTTCAGCATCTTAGTAGTGGCATAGTGATCTTGACTTTTCTATTTAATTCAGTTTTTCGTTATTTTTGTCCTTCAATTTCTCTCTCTTTCAAACGCTAGACGTGATGTTACAATAGGCTTGGTTTGCAGCATTTGCTGAGGGGAAATAGAGTTACATGTTCTATTCTATTTTAATGTGAGCAGAGATTTTTGAATGTATTATTTTTGTTTCAAAGACTTGGTGGTTACGAAATGACTTTTTTGCATTTGCATAAAATGGTTTTGGCAGATTGATGCTTGACATGTATTACTTAAACAATGTTTATGTATGATGCTTGTCATGTATTTCTTGAACAATTTCTGTGTCTCCTACGTCAACAATGCTAGAAGTACATAGCTCTTACATGATTTTATATTATCATTTTTTATTAAGAATGACAAGTATGAGAAAAGCTTAAAAGTTTTATGCATTGAATGGTATGATTTTGTGGGTAGAACGGTTTGAATAACAGATGTAAACAGCTAAAATGAGCATTCTCATTTTCTCATGACCGTGTGAATAAGTTTTTGTGCGAATCTTTATAAATTTACTCGTCCTAGGTTCCAATTTTTGTTCTTATGTACTGCATGATGGAGAGGCTTATGCTTATCTGCTTAATGTTCTTACACTAAAACATTGCAGTCCAGCCACTTGAGATACCAATGATCTTACTCATGAGGCTGATTTGGTGCTTGAGAATGCAAAGAGAATGGACTGCAAAAGATACTTAACCCAAAGGACATTGTTGAAGGCTCAACAAATTTGAATGTTGCATTTGTGGCACAGATATTCCATCAAAGTTGAATAGCACATTGTAATATTTCCATTAACCCTTCATTTTCAACTGATACATGACTATTATGGTGTTATATTGTAGACCGTGGGCCTTGTCTTGTACAACAATTTTTGTGATGCTTAGATGTGGCATATTTTATCCATGGTTTAGTTTGAACATGTTCCTTCGCAATGCTTTAAAGTCATATATTTGATAAATCTATTGATAGTAATCGAATACCGTCAATAACACTAAGCACGCGTGTAACGACCCGCCCTAGCTGACCACGTGACTCAAAAGGTTAACCTCGAATTAGTAGAAGCTGGTCGGCCAAATCTTATGTGCTGACCCACACTTCCTTAACTAGGCAATGTGGGACTAGGGGATGTTACAATCTCCCCACCTTGTGATGCAACGTCCTCGTTGCATTGGCCCATCAACCTTTTCCCGGTGGCTATGGTGTGACACTTAGTTCTGTATAGCAATTTGCTCCTACTCCAGGATTCAAGAGGTGACTCATAAATTCTAGAGGTGATTTCAATATCATAAAACAATCGATTTTCATGGGTATCTGATGAGAAGTAAAACAAACCTTTCTAACCTCAAACATCCAAATCATAAGGAGTCCAGATTGAACAACAAAAATCACATAGTTTGCATAGACTTTTTTTTGCATTATTGGTTCATCTCGATGAGACTTGGATTATTTTCGTCTTTAGTGAAATTTTTAAAGATTTTGATCATATATATATATATTTTTATATTTTTCTCGTCTTTTGGATTTTTTTTTCTCTAGTAATTTTTTTTGAAGATTTTGATCATAATTTTTTTACTTTATAGATTCCTCCTGTTGAGCCAAATCAATAATTCACAAAAATCGACTCCAAACCTAATGATGCGAAAATATTTGAATAAGGACAAACAAATCATCCAACTCTTAATTATTAGACCAAAATAGGCCTAAAAGACAAGTTTTAAAGTGTATTGAGGTGTGAAAATCATTTCCATATTTTCAATTGCCTTTTTATTGAGTAATATATATGGAAATCCTATTCAATGACAGAAAATCCAGATAGATTCCATAAATATAGGTATTCAATGATATAGCAAATCCAGATAGATTCCACAAATAGGTATTCAATGACATAGCAAATCCAGATAGATTTCACAAGTATAGGTATTCAATGACATTGACTAGGACTAAAGGTATTGAAACGAAAGCGGCAAATCCAAATAGATTTGACAAATATGAGAATCTGTAAACTTTTCCAAAAAAATTAAGGGGAATTTGCACTTATACCCCTTGTAATTTTCTTGATTTGCCAAGACACCCCTGAACTTCTTTTTTGGGCATTGAACCCTTTTTACTTTCGACGAAAGTGACGGTAAAGTGATTGACAAGAGTTTTCCCTCCAAAAGAGTTGGTTTAGGCATTATATATGGAAGTCGTTTTGGGGGGAAACCTCATGCCATCTACGTTACTGTACATCACCTAGAAAAACTCCAATCATTTTGGTTTAGCCGTTTCACTTTAATCGAAACGTACCGGCAAAGGGGGGGTGAGTGCCAAAAATGAAGTTCATGGGCTGACTGCAAATCGGACAAAGTACATAGAGGGTGTGAGTGCAAATTCCCCCAAAATTAATTACTCTTGAGACTGACAACCATTCATCACCTCGAAACTACATTCACCACCACCACTTCTCACTGAGAGAGAGAGAGAGAATGGATAGCAAAAGGAAGACGACCAATTGGGAAAGCCTCAATAGCGACCTCTTGTTGCACATTTTCCTTCGCTTAGAACCACTATTCTTACTATCCACCGTCGCTTTCGTGTGCCGACCATGGGGGCGCTTGTGCTTCAGCCGTTTCCTGACCAAAGACGGCGAGAAAACCCTAGATTTGGGTGGGCTCAGGGGCAGTGATTGGAGTCGACAAGTGTTTCCTACCGAGGCAAATGGATATGTAGGAAAGGTTGGATTGATGAAGTTGATTCGGGCTGTGATGGATGTGTATTCATGTGATGATTATGGTCGTGTTAGCGATCGGGATGGGGGTGGTGATGGAGTCAGGGTTACGACGTTTAGGAAGATGGTGTTATCTTTTCGGTTTCTTGAATTCGTTGATGCTCACCTTGTCTATGTTGCACAAAGGTACGTCGTTCTTATCCTTAATCGGGAAAGTTATTTACAATTACGTTCGTACGAAAAAATTCTAAACCTAGTATTGAATGAATCGATCAAGCACTTATTGATATCCCAATGAACGCACATTGAAAAAGTTATTGTGAACGAAACAAATGTCTTGAAGTATCTGTGTGAGACCCGAGGTGAGCCCTCAATCGGTGCCCACCCTTCAGTACCCAAAGCAGTTTTGCCCTCATACCATCTGTTTCGTGTAGGTCAAGCCTTATTTCTGTTTGCTAAAAATAATGACCATGTAGATGTAGGCAATGCTCCTTAAGTCCACCCCATAGTCATTTGTATTGCTATTGTTATAAATTGGCATATATATTTTTTTTGGCAAAATGTAAGTCCACCCATTGTCATTTGTTGATGCTAAAAATAGCATGCCTCATTGGGTATAGAAAATGACATTGTCATTTCTCCCACTTTATCCCAGCAGTTTGATTTTTATTGAAAAATGAGACGAGTTTAATCCATTGGTTTGAATTTGAGATTGTGCCCAAATGGCATTGAACCGGTGCAGCACAACAATTTTTTTTTTCGTTTTTGACTCTGTACCAATCTTAGAAAAATGGCTTTAGCAATGTCGTTTTGATTCTCAGGTCAGGTGGACTTGTTCTAATGAGCTATCACTCAGTCAACTCTTTTGTTTCTAATACGGACATCATTTGTTTCAATCAAGGGAACACCAATCACCTTTATCAAAGGTGATTGCTGACGTCCCACCTGATAGATCTGTTAGTACATGATTGGTTTGGCTTTGAATAGCAAGTGAATATAATTCCCGGGAAACAATAAATGATTACTCTCTTTATAGGCAGTGTTTGGTACACCATACACTGGAATGAAGCTGGAATGTAATGGTCATTCTCGTGGAATGCTAAGACACTTGGTTCATTTAATAACGACAGAATGTGCATTACTTGCGGAATTATCAATGCCACTTGGGGAGTCTAGGAATGAGCATTCCATTCACTCCAGAACTCTTCCAACAAACCAAATCATTCCTTAGGTCGCTATCTGATTATAAGGACATGGGTTTAAGTTTGCCCACTTTCTGTAGATTTGGTTGAAAATGAGAGATGTACAAAAGTTGCATCGAACCAAAAGTTTGGAGCCCTAGATCTAGACTTAGAGGCCTGTCTAAGTGTCTGTTTACTATATTGCTCAAAAGGTTCGGTAAAAACATGTTGGAATTTGGTTGAAACCCGTTTGAATTCGATCAACTGTAGAAAGGGTCTTTGGGTGAATTTTAGAGTTCTGGAACGTTCTGGATTAAAGTACGACGGTCTAGGTAGCAAATCGTGGCTTCTGAAATGGTTGAGAGAACATGCATCTAATTATTCGTTTTTGTGACTTTCTAGCTATCATACCTTTTGCCTTTCCACCAACTATAATGTAGACAGCACAAGATATTCATCATTGAAAATTTTGTAACCCTTCTTTTGGGGAGTCCTGACAAAAGTTTGCTCATTTCTGAGTGAAAAGCAACCAAGGGAAACCCAATTTTTGAAAACATTGTGAAATTTTTGTCATGTAATGGCACTGATTGGGGTAGGGTGTTTAATCTGATGAAAATAAATGGGACCAAATTTTTGTCGTGTGCGGGTGTTTTTGTGATTATATATTTAGTCTTGCATTTTTGTTATTAAAGTTGTTCCTAAGGGTGGTTTAGTCATAGTGCTCATTAGGGTTTCTTAGGCTTTTTCTATTTGACCTTATTTTACTCACTGTAATCTCATCATTGTTATGAAATAAACGTGTTTCTCCCCTTAGCAAAGTTTACATGGTCTCGGAGCTAGAAACTAGAGATGGGTAGGTTGCGTGTCTCTGGCTTGCACGCAGCAGGTGCTGCCGAGTGAGCACACTGCGTGTGAGGGCGGGTTTGAAGCGAAGTCCCACATCGCCTGGTTACCAAATTAATATGAAGTAGTATATAAGTGTTGGGCACTCCTACTTCAATATCTAGCTTTTGGGGTTGAGTTGCTACCCAAGAACTTTCCACATGGGGATTGAGTTGATTACATGCTCGTTTACCTTTTTGTAAATGGAGATAAATAAAAGAAAAAAAATATGTATGTAAGAAGGAGAAGGAAAATTTGGGAAAAAAATTGTGATGTTTCATTAAGCATCGACATAAATTGTTTGGATTCTATGTTTAGGCTGAAGGAAAGAAATTAGGTTAAGGTTGTGAAGTTAGAGCTTTTTACTGACACAGGGTTGGTTTGTGGTGATTAAATCTTCCACATTACTTTGGAGACGAAGAAGATAATGTTCTAAACTTGCTCTTAGAATCCCTTGCATTCCATATAGGGTAAAACCAACCAAAGTAAGCATTTAGTTCTTGTAGTTCTTGTTCTATTGGGGTCAGCTCAATGGATCCTTTTATTGCAATTTCGCTCCGTCATAAGGAAGAGTTTCACCTAAGAATAGAGTTGCAAAATAGTACAAGATAGCGGAATGAAGTTACTTGTCCTTTAACTTTTGGGAGTATTTGGTGTATCATTGCACCTATGACTTGTAAACCTATGGGTCTTTAGACTTTCTATTGTAGCATTTGCTCCATAATGGAATATCTCAATGGACATATGGCAAAATAAATTTCCTTGAACAATGAGTAATCTAGAAACTTGTTAACATGAAGGCGGTATAATACCATCTCCACTCTAACTGAAACAAATATGCATAGTTGCAAGACTTCCCCTTGTTTACCAAACAAAGAAAATGTTAACTTGAAAACCTACCAAAACAACTTTATAGTTTATGTTTCTGTATCCAAATAATGGAGAACCTTTATTCCATCTAACTCCTAGTTTGTAAACCAATGACATGAAGCCTAAAGGACACGTTAGAAAAGCTAGTACTTACATCTTTCTTGAAGGACCACAAAGACTGGAAATTATCCAAAGTTTAAGAAAACATAACATTTGAGTTCTGTACCTCGTTACAATTTACAAGACAGAAAAAATTTCAAACATCTCGCCTCCTACACTCGCTTTTTTTTTTTTTTTTTCTTTCTTTCGAAAATAGAAGGAAAACTAACACTTGGATGTTGAAACCAACAGAAGTCACCAATGATTGTCATGCCAAAACGAGTCTTGAATTTCAACTCATGCTAATACTCAAAGCATGGAAAAAGATGGGTAATGTACTAGGAGCTTGTAGAGTAAAAAATCTTGAGTGTAGAATAGAGCTCCGATACCTGCAAGGCTACAAAGAAGACAAAGAGAGGATCTAAAAACCCTATAACATGCTTTGTTTTTGGTGGATGCAAATAGAAGAATGGATGAATAATTTCAGAGCTTTGGGTTTGACAGTATATTTGCTTTGGGTGTGATATATGTATGGTGCAAAGGGAAGAGTGCAAAAGTTAACACTGGCAGGTATTTAGTTAGTGAATAGCTTTCTTGCGATAGTTTTCTCCATCTATATGAAGGCATACATTACTCTCATTGGATAAGTTAGCATATGATATAATGTTTCGACAAACAGAGCGTTTGGAATCTGTTTACCTCCAACCATCCAGTTAATTAGGAAAGGCAGTTGTATTTTATGAAGTATACTAATTATATGTTATGCAACTTAGTATCACTTGGAGACAATGAAACAACTGAAATTAAGAATATCGGCAAGAAATTCTTTCGCGGTGTTTGGTTGAGAGTTTTGAGAAGAATATTTTTGAGATAGTGTTTGGATGGGTTTTCAGAAAAAGTAATAATTAGAGAGAGGTGTAATAATTGGAGAGAGATAGAGAGAGAAATGAGAATAATGATTGGGGAGAGGGGTATGAGTAGAGAGAGAAATGTGATTAATGATTAGAGAGATGAGAGATGGGGAAAGAATCTTTTTGGAAATGTGAAGTGAACAACCTTTTGTCTCTTGAAGATAAAACAGAAGAATTCTCTTTCCCATGTCCCCAGGTAAGGGCCCCAGAGTTAGATAAGAAATATTCTCTTCTCTGAATTGTTTTTCTAGATATTTCTGATCTTTGGCTGGGCAATTTTTGATGGAGTTAGACTGTCCGTAATGAAAGCTAATTTATTTGTAATGGCGTTAGATTATTTTTCCGTTATGATTCAAGTGAATTCTGGTCGATCCCTGACACATTTTGTAGGTCACCAGAGCTTAGAGAACTCTCCCTACCTTGCCGGAGAGGAATCACACATAAAGGATTTTCAAGGGCTATCCGCTACTGGAATGAGATAGAGAAGATGTCAATTGGTCCATTTATTGGTCCATTTATGCAAAATTATGACACTTATCGTATAATTGAAGCTGCAGGCATATGCTGCAAGAAGTTAGAAGTTCTAATCTTGTCTGGCTGCTTCTTAAATCTGCAATTGTCTCCTGAAATTGCTCAGAATCTAAAGAGGGTGAAACTATTGAGATTGGAAAGAGTTCACGTAGGAAAAGTTGCTTTGAAGAATATCCTATCAAAATGTAAGAAACTACAGAAAGTAGAGATCTGGCATTGCCTTGCCTTGGAAGGTAATGAATCAGATTTCTTGGTGTCATGTGAGATAAAGAAGAATGAAGTTGAAGGTGTTATTAAATGGTCCCTTGTTGGAGATGCAGAACCGCATAACCTGAAGAATCTATTGAATATACTTTGGCAGAGGAGTAATTGAGCACTCAATCTTATGAAGGATTCGACATGGTAAGCCATAGATTCATGAGTATGGTAGAGGTATGCTTGTTGCAGCCTCATACGATTCCTGTATCGGAAACTCCCTTTGTGCTTGTGACATTTTTTGTTTCTTTTGTGTGAATTTCTTGTGTTTTGTCTTCGTTGTTGCTAGGGAAACCTTCTTAATTTGCCTTCTACAATAGTGTTGCCTACTGAAGAAAACCTAAACTTTTGGGGTTTTTCTCTTATAGTTTCAGATTCCAGTGCTTTATTTTACATCAAGAGCCTCTCATTGGATTATGTCATGAGTGGCAGTGGTAAAGCCTGGTTGTAATTGCTCCTGTGGCTTTGTTTCATGTTTGATGTCTTACTTGTAATTCACCTCTGACACTAGATTTTCAAATCCATTAAAATTGTTAAATTTTCAGATCCATTAAAATTGCTTCTGGTTCTGGTAGATCAAAGAAAGGTAGCTTTGAGGATCTTACTCGGTGGAGCGAACTCTTCTATCGTGTTCCATTTCCTTGATCATGTTCCTGCTTTTTACTCTTTGGATTAGCTGCGTTGGCACAATTATTTAGATATCATGCATTTGGCCTATTAAGAACAAAAGGCAACTAAGTTATGGAGTTTTTATTATAGCACATAATCGTAAATGTTTTGACTTCAAATGAACGGATCTTTACTTGAATGACTCTTGCTCTTACCATCTTGAGCTAAATCTATGGCGTAGGTACAAGGATAAATAGACAACTGTGGGCCAATGTCACAAATTTTTAAACTTGTCATATGATATTGTCTGTGTTGGATTCGGCTAATTCCTATCTACAAGTATGTGTCTTTGTCCTTAGTTTTTCTCTTTTGTTTTCTAGGATAAGATGGTGTTACATGGGTCATTGGCTATATTTAGACTTGTTTTTCTAGATCATTTTTAAGATGCCTTGGTTGGTACCCCTTCTACTTTTGTACACATTTTCTAATCCCTTTTGTTTAGATGATCATACTTGGTGAAAACGAGGGTCTATAGGACTACAAGTGCTATAAAGCATTTCAAACATTTGTTCTTGTTTATATGTGTGAGCTAAACCGAAGGCCTGAGGGGCCTTGGAGGTGATTTGGGATGACCAAAGAGATGTTGAAGGCTTATGCTGCCGAAGGCGGAAGAGGAGAGAGACCAAGGCAGACTTTGGAGAGCGAGATTGTGGTAGTAGTTAGGAGGGAACCAAGGATCCTTTTTAAATGCTAAGTGATAGGGTAGGTGAGATGGTAAGATATGAACCGCCACTTTTTGGTTGGCTAAATGTCGATACATATAAGAGGGAAATATCCATGAAGGTCGTCTGATTGAAGGACACATGTCAACCTTCCAGTGGTCCCTGGGCTCCCTGGGCTGAGGGTCCGCACCTTGAGCTGAGGGACCAGACCTATGATGGCTAAGTATCATAGGTTAAAGGTTGCTGGGGGCTAAAGCCTGCTGATGAGAGCAGCCATGTGAGGTCTAGGCATTAGGCATGAAGGTTTACTAATCAGAGGTCGGTGATATGTGGGGCTTTGCGTCACATGACCTCAGAGGCCATATGAGTATTAGGTTGTAGGTTAGGATTGTGACATCTCAGTTGAGGTTTTAGCGGCTAGGTATGATGCGGATCTCGAAGAAGGTTTACCTTCCATCAACAATCTGCTTCTTTCTTTAAGACTGGTCTGAAGGCCGAACTCTTGGAAGGGGCTTGGGCCTTTAGATGATCCCTTGAGCTCAAGCCTCCATTCCAGAGCCCTCCTTTGGTCCCGAGCGACTTGGACCCTGCCTCTTACCCAAGTGTAAGCTGCCGACCTGCAAGGTTCTAAAACTCACTAGCTGCTCCCAGGACAGTCGGGCACCTTCTAGCTTCCAGGGCCAAGTACTTGGCGCCTAGTCGGGCTAGTCGGCGAGGGCCGTTCTAACGCCTAGGCGGCGAGTACTCAGCCTTCCAGACCTTCTTTTAGAACACTGCTGACCTGGGGAGTGGGTTTCGATTGTCCTTTAGCCAGGGTTGCCCTTCAGTCGTGAGATCCTTCGTTCCAGAGGTCGCCCTAATTCCTTTAGTCCTTGGACTTGGTACTATGTAGCTACAATATGCTGAACTTGAATTACCGGGCTAGCTGGTTGAATGTCCATTAAAACGCAGCCTACACATGTGATATCCTATACTAGTACAGTGCTTCCGACACGAGTATCCATACATACATAGGCCACACGTACTTCGTGCACACATTGGGAACTTGTATCTGTTCTTGGAATATATTTGAAACACATTTGGGATGTTTTGCAAGATTAAAAAGTGAACAAATGTGTTGATGAAGATTTAGATTAAAAATAGTGTGAATTTAGAACCTGAGGGCAATCTGACTGAATGAAATGCTCTCTCCTTTTAAGCGGTGTCTCACAAGACACAAATAAGCACACGTGGGGGCACACACATGCACACGCATAGCTGATATGAATGAACTAAAACATATCAGCTTGAGTCCAATGACAGAGACCACATCCGGCAGCCAAAGTTGAGGTGGCCAAAAAGTACTCTCCTTGTTAAGTGTCTGTACTAAGGATATACATAAAGCATATCATTACCAATATGCATTGGTGCACAAAATAAAGGATTTGCATTAGGGTTTTAAATCTCGGTATTGGGAAACATTATGGTATTGGAGATGCGGCCATATATTGGCCGATACAAGTGTAAATAACGGTATCGGTGATATGGCCATACATTGGCCGATATCAGATCGTATTTGCCGATACAAGACGAAATAACAAAATCGGATGCCCGAAATCCCGTTACGTAACGGTCTTTATTTAAAACCTTGATTTGCGCCAATAAATGTAACGACCTCAACCCACATTTTTTTGTTGAGTACCACGTTGGATGTTTGCATGAGGCATCTAGTATATAAAGATGAGCAATGAACTGAAATGAATTACATCACCTTAGCAGTTTAAGGTGAGTTCATGTTGATGTTACTTATGGTTTCAGAGCCAACAAGCCCTTCAAGTTACTATAGTGCGGAGTCCCTCTATTCCCTGGTTGACCATCGGTGATCATGGTACTTTGATTGGATCTGGTTCATTCAACGACAAGAGGGGAGATTTAAGAACCATCCCCAGTCACATCTGGTATTGAGTCCCACACCAGTGTATTGAGTCCCACATCGAGTATTTTGCATAGTGGATAGGCTAGTCATGCGTTGCATTAATGTATCTTAGGTATTTTTGGCGGTGCATTGATTTCATGTGTCCTAATTTGTAAGTGCTAATTATGTATCATAAGCTATCACAATAGATTTTGAAAATAGGAGGCTTGTAGAGAAACTTTTTATAAAAAAAAAACTTCTCACTTGAATCGTTGGACTTTTAAAAAGTCATTTATTAAAGATGGAATATTATGTTAGGGAGAGAATTTTGTTTTGTAGAAAATTTGGATCCAACACAACTACTTAAGCTATTAGGTTGCGAGGTCTCTCATGTAAAATAAGCGATTACCCATTACATATCCAAGTAACATGGGAATTATTTAACGTCCCTTCAAATGCAGCAGCTTTTGAGGTATGTCACGTGTCATTTTTGTTTGAGTCCATCATTGTGCAACCTTTTTGTTGGGTTTGTCATGGCGTAGTGAGGATTGTTTTATCTTTAAACATGTGTCATGATGGGCACCGCTCTGATACCATGTAGGAATATTAGATCAAAGACAAAAGGTTATTATTGAATACACGAGGAACCTTTCCGCCTAATAGCTTAAGTTGCTATGTGTAAAAGTCCCTCATGTATGTTAAGTGATCACCCATTTTTTACATCCTTAAGTAATTAGGTTGGAAGAACCAATACGACATGAGCAAAGAATTTCATAACTTCATTGGTGGATCTTGGAAAATCCAACCTTATTCCATTTTGATATACTTACATAAATGTTGGGAACCTTTTTAGGCAAGTAAAAAGCTTTAAATAAAGAAAGCAACCAATATATTACTCATAAAAACGGATATGGAGCGTTCCAACATGGATACATGGATATGATACCTCATGGCACAAGAAGAGGCAAGGAGAAATTCCCAAATAACGATTATGTATTCTCATGTGCGTATGATTTTCACAGGGATCATATTTGGATTCTCCCACAAAGCATATGATAAATTTACTTGCCAGTCAGGTCCAAGTGGTATTTTACAGTGATGATGACATAAGTAACTTTTGCAACGTCACATCATCGCAGAAGTATTAGATAACTTGTAACCAAATGTTGATCAGTGTTCTATTAACTTTTTGATCTTAATTAGTTGTTTTTTGTGTAGGTTTGGTTGCTTTCAAGCAAGTTCGTAATATGCATGTCTCCAAGATCGGCAGAACTAAGCGATGTTTGATATAAAGAAGGCTGGTTCCAAGAGGACAAAATGTGCATTAAGAGACCCCTCGAGACCCATATCTGTCTCATCACCATTCATCCTTTGATACTGCTCTTACCTTTAATTCTTCTTCCCTTCCTGCCGCTGCTGGAATGTTCATGAAAACAGATATGCTTGCTCTGTATTTCTGAAAGTTGAGGCTGATCATCAAAGAAGGTATGTTTTAGTTACATGTTTCATTTCCAAATGCTTTGGTGAACTCCATGTATGAATTTTCCACTCGAATTTTCTTATTCCACCGCAAACTCATCCACTTTCTTCTAAAGTTAAATGTTTCTTAGTTTTCCTAGATATCTAAGATAATGCATCTTCAGTACTCTATTACTTTTTGTCCATTGGACTGGCACTCCCTACTAGCCATGCTACATAGACTATCTAAATTTGTGGAGCACCAATGTTGACATCTCAAGGATCGAGTAAGGACATTAGAGATGCATTCAGCTTGTCTAATTGGACACATGCCCTTTAAGTAGGCCTAAATAGTCAAATTCTCATCATAACGATGCCTAAGACTCCCACTTCTTTTCGTAAGCACCCTATGTTTAGTTTGTAAACAACATTTACTCCTGAAACTAATATATGTTGCTAAGAAGTATGAAGTCTAGCCATGTCACCGGGCTTGAGCGTTGGTTTAGACACATTCCTTTACCTGAGACGCATATCTAAGCCCACGTGCAATAGTTTTAGCAGTTGTATTAGGTCCTTAGCCCAATTGTGATCTTCTGCCTTTGTACTAAATTAGGATTTGAAGTCGTAATGCTGTGACTTTGTAATCTTGACAGATTCTCATTCCTCTAATAGATGCACTAAGCTGTTAAAAGAAATGGATGGTAATTTTCAAATCAAATTGGCATGAATGTCATGGATTGACCAAAATTTGATCTTCCAAATCTGTCAGACTCAAAGGCCAGAACTATCCAGGTTTTAATAGCTCTGAGAGAGGAAAAAAATATTACCATACTTGTGTCAGTCAAAATATTTGAAGATTCTCCTTAGGGATCAAAATATATGAGGGATAGTCATTACCTCCCTTACCAGCTTTCCACATGTAGCTTATTATTAAGCCAGTCCTCATTGTCTCTCTTACCAACTTTCCGTATGTGGTTTATTAGGTCATCCCAAGTGAGAAGTGTTATTATTATTATTTCCTTTGGTTGAAAGGGTACCGTAATAGAAGCAAATACTCCCTCCGTCCATAAAGAATGTCCATTTTCATTTTGCACATTTTTCATCAAATTATCAATTATACTTTTAACTATTTTGTATATGCAGTATGGATCTTGTTTGATAGATCTCACTTTTGTTAAACGAAATATTTGAGATAAAAAAACTATTATGAATTACTACCTCTGTTCCAAATAACACATTTTTTCAAGAGAACTTCATAAAATTTCACCAATGTACTGGATAACAATAAGTTTCTTCAATTTATGATAGAAGTTTGAATTTGCTCTTGAATTTTTTTATTATTTTCAGGTTCTCGTTTTGCGAACCGCACAAGCATTTTAGGACAGAGGGAGTACAAAATAAAGATTTTTTTTTTGGAAGGAGTGAATAGTGAAAATGGACAATCTTTATGGGCCGGAGGGAGTAATTACTGTTCTTTGATAAAATTGAATGTGCATGAGTTGTATAGATGTGCTTTCCCATGCATGTGTTACATGTTTTAGTACAAAGAACATCCGCTTGGATGATAAAGTCATCATTAAAAATTCGGGAAGGTTAGGAGGTCTGACAAAAGTCCCATGACCCATGTCCAGCAAACGTGACACAGATTTAGCCACTCTCTTCCCCTGTGGTTGTCTCTGCATTTTTTGGCATGTTTATTCGTGTGCAACTTATAGGAAACCCTAGCATTTCCAATTTATGTGTTCTGCTTATGCATGAATGTTTGAACAAATTTAGACATTGTTTGTCAAATTGGAATGAGTACTGAAAACATTTGGTATAACCACAGTGTGTCAAAGGTGCAAATCATGAGCATGAAATAAATAGATAATGGCCCCAGCCCATATGTCATGAGTTTAGAATCACTAAACTGCGTGTGCGTGCAGATTTCTTGTTCTTGTTTTATGGGTTGATCAATCAAACGGGTAGTGCAAAAGAACACTAGTCAACTTATGAGTTGAATTTTGCAGGACTTGTATTGTGCTCTTTAGGGTGGGTATAACACCGTTAATTTCTCATGGACTCGGTCATTGCTCAGAATGTTGCAAGTGAAGTTCCACGCTGATAAGATCCTAAGGGCTCATGGAATTTTCCACCTTTTCTCTTCCAGTATTCCTATCAACATCTCAAACAGCAGTCCACACCTACCATCGCTCTTGTCCCTATCCCGATCACCGACACGACCATAATCATCACACAAATACACATCCATCACAGCTCGAATCAACTTCATCAATCCAACCTTTCCTACAAATCCCTTTGCCTCGGTAGGAAACAGTAATCGACTCCTGTCACCGCCCTTGAGCCCACCGAAGTCTATGGTTTTCTCGCCGCCTTTGGTCAGGAAACGGTTGAAGCACAGGCGCCCCATGGTCGCCACATGAAAGCGATGGTGGATAGTAAGAAGAGTGGTTCTAAGCGAAGGATGACGTGGTGCAAGAGGTCGCTGTTGAGGCTTTCCTATTTGGTCGTCTTCCTGTTGCTATCCATTCTCCCACTCTCTCTGACTAGAGTTTTTCCAAGTGATGCATGGTGGTTCTCACTTTTAGGAGTATTGCAAGGTATTGGGTGCTTTTTTTTTCCATTTTTTTTGTGTGATGTAAAACCGGGATAATTTGTTTTCCGAATGTTTAACGAACTCGAGCTGAGCTGGCTCGTTCATACATTACCGAGTTCAGAGCTCGAGCTTTGCAAATCCTTGACGAGCCGAGCTCGACCAAGATTTTCCGGCTTGATTCGAGCTCAAGCCTTGGTAGTGTCGTTTCTGTATGAAAAATAATTAATAAAACGAAACAATTACTACTACTCAAAGAATAGTGGAAAATATTCCGAGTATCGTCCTCAGGGTTAAAAGGCTAAGTTGCAACTGTTTCAATCAATTTCTAAACTAACTCGAGAAAAAGCGATTTTGGTTTAGTTTCCTAAAATTATGAAAGCTAATTAAAATATAGCAATTAAAAGTGAAGAGAGTTTATGGGAGAAAGGCCTAGGGTTTCGAATCCACTCGACACGTTGTAACAATTCCTATGCGATGATAAAGGTTAATCGCCAAAAGATTTTCATGAATCACCAAATAGCATGGGGTATCGCTGCCTAGCATGAACCGTCTTACTAGTACGACCCGTGTCTCAATGGCACGGCTCGTCTAATAGCACGGCGCGTCTTACGGAGCATAACCCATCTTACTCGGTTATCACAAACAATTAAGAACCATTGTATGAATGTGCATAATATCTAGAAAATCATACACAAGATTTGATGGGAAAAATTAATGTTATAAATAAATCTTCAAGTCATACAACCACGATTCAAATAATAAAACACTGAATCAAAACATAAATAATGTTACTAGGAGTTCGAGCTGCATCTACGCCCTAGGGGAGGGTGTTTAGGCAACCATTGTCTACTGCCACAACCCAGCAGCTGTGTGCTTCGAAGTCCCCCTTCCTTCTTTGTTATGCATCGCCCGAAAATCCCCTCCTGCGTGGTATATATATTCCTCCGGTGGAGTGGTCCCCAAGCCAAACTTACATGCACAAAAATCTTCTCTTTTAGGAAGGCACAACATGTCCTTGATTTCCTCTCGTTAAACCTTGATCCCCTTTGGAAAGTTCCGTTAAACATTATATAAAGATATTTGCTGAAGATTCTTGGAAGGTAAAATTCATTTTCTTGCCAAAATCAAATCCTCTTTGGTAGGCATAATTCAATAAGGAAACCTTGGCAGGATCTCGTGGGAATAGCATTGAGTATTGATTCTCCATATCAGCTCCGATTGCACCACTTGATTTAATACGGGTTTCGCTTCGACACCGAGTAAAATGCGACTTTATGCCTTTTCGATATCAAAGCGCCAAAAACCTACTACATGCAAACAAAGCTTTAAACACCAAGTATAATAAAATAAATGGACTTAGCGAGGATAATTAAGGGGCACTAATGTGAACATTTGTGACCCTATCAAGCCTCCCTAAAAATTACTGAGCCGAGCTTGAACATGTTAAGGCTCGGCTCGGCTCGTTTGTAGCCCTATCGACGTGGGAATCCTTAATTTCATACCATCAACTAGGACAACTTTATCTTTCTTCTTGAATAGTTTATCGGTGAGGAAATCGATCATAGGCATGGGGACCTGTTGTCGTATCCGTTACCAATCCAATTATAATTACTAAAAGGTGGAATGTCCTGCTTATGTTAGTTACCCTTATGCGAGTGATTCTTCACCCCCCCTGTTTGCTCTGTACTTGTACCCCAATTTTCATTTGATCCATAATCTCCCCCAATCTAGCTCAGCACATCCACCTCAATGTTCTCCATCGCCCAATCTGTTGGGGCATTTTGTGCTATGTACTTCATATCAGGTAATTTATGCTTCACTGTTTTGTAACTGAAAGTTATTTCCGGATGGAGAACCTGTACTTAATTGAGTTGCCTCACTTTCAATTACTTCTTGTTGCTAAGACAGTGGTTGCTTGAAAGAGATCTTTTCCTATTGCGCTTGCTCTTCAATTGAAATCATCTTGGCTCAGAAAACTATACTTACTGGTGGCTGGTAAGTGGTTCCAGGTATGTTTGAGGTTGGCGACATTGGTTCCATGTGTTAAAAAGATATTGCAAACGTGCTTGAGTTTCTGTTTCTGCATCTTGAATTTAATACAGCTGTCACGGGGACGTAGTATCTTCATTGTTCAGTTTGATTTTTGTTTTCTCCCTACTTTGGAAAAAGTCCTAGTGGCTATGGGATCAAGGATTGGAATGAATGAATGATATTTGTACGAGAACTTGCTGTATTGTTTGGAAAATTAATGAACTGAATGTATGCCATTGTGCAGCATCACATAAACCTTTATTTATAAGAACCAACGTCGCTTGCCATTTTCTGACATTTGTGGATGAAGATGCCCTTCATCCTTTCGTGTTTTATTCCTGAGGTCAGTTTAGTCATTTCAGAGTTGTCATCCATTTGTAGCTAAAGGGCTTGGCTGGGAAGGGAAATTTCCTTCCACCTTCCTGCACTTCTTTTTTTTTTTTTCAACTCCTTCTCTCTCTCCTATGTTGTATGTAGTACTACTTACCCCATTTCCAGGGATCTCCGTCAATTTTCTCCCTTTCGGAAAAAGGTGATCTGAGGGTTCACTGTGCTTATTACGTCCTCTCATGGTCATTGCACTGTTGGTACGGCTGGGGATAAAAGGCAGATTGGAAGGATTCAAAAATGCATCTGTGTGGTTTCTCTTCCTTCGTTAGTTTGGTAAGTTTCCTCATTTTTTAATCTTTCCTCTGAAATCTGGTCTATGGTTTATGCCTGAGGCCCTGAGATTCATAGTTTCTTTCTCTGTTTGATTGCGAAAGATATAAAATGCTTCAGGTGTTGAATGAAGGAGGAAATCAATTGTTCCTTAGCCTGGTTTTCAACCAGTAATTTTTTATTTCTGGCTTTCAAGAATTCTACCTTAGTTTTTTGGAGCCTTTTGTAGAGTTCTTTGTGTTCTATAATGGGTGGGGATAAGTTGTGAGAATGAAAGAATGGAAAGTCCCTCTTTTGATATGAAATTACCTAAATGGGCTACTTTCTTTCCAGTTACCTTTTATGCTATATTTGGTTGACATCTTTATCGTGTTCTCTTCACTTGATACAATCATGGTTCACTAATTTTTCTTGTTATAGAGCCAAAAAAATGTAATTTGGATTGTGATTAGTATTATGTGGCGAGAGTAATTTGTTTTTTCGATTTGTGAAGCAGGAGGAAGAGGAGTCCAGAAGAATGTTGCAAGTTGGAGGAACTTGAGGTCGGAAAGTTTAGATGTGTTTGCATATGTTATATATTTAAGTGGTCATATTTTTTTTTTTTTTGAAAGCAAGTGGTCATATTATACTTTGATATTTTTCATCTTTTATTTTTTTGCTTCCAAATTAATAAAAATTATTTTCTGATTGTTTCATCTTGGAATTGTTTGGTTTTATTGCTGTTTCGTGGCTGCAGTACTGTGGTCATAAGTGCTCCAATCTTTGTTAAGTCTTCAATGATTTACTCGCTTTTTAGTTTTTCCTTCTCCAAGTCTAGCTATTGATGTGGGGGAACATAATTTTGGACATGGGATATAGGATCCTTCTAACTTAGGAGCCCAAAACCGCTTCTAATACCTGCCTAGCTGCCAACGATCAATGCCGTGGAATCAATTTTTTTCAAGATATTCAAATTCTTTAATCCCCAAAGTTCTTGTTTGTTACGCGAGGAACTTGAGAAATCTGTGGTGACCCCCTTAAGACAGTGCAATTTCTTGCTGGGGAAAGCTATGCTCCTTGGTTTTGTATTAGGCATATTTGGTTGGTAAATTTGGCATATTCCTTTGCTGGAAAAAGCTATGCTCCTTGGTTTTGTAATAGGCATATTTGGTTGTTTCGTTCTTTTCCGGTACTCCTTTTGATGGTGGTTAGTGACTTTTAGGCTCTGTTATTTTGATAATTTGGATTCTATATGCAGATTTTAGATTTTTCCCACCATTTCATCACATTTAGGGAAATATGAGTTTTCTTTATGGTGCTGAATTGTTTCTTGGCCAGGTGTTTGCACCCTCTACTCTTGCTTTATTTACATGTGAAGAAGAAGTTCAACGCCCAAGATACTAGAGTCACCAACCTAAATTTAAATGACCAGTCATCGATATGATACATCCCTCGTAAAGTAATTTTTCTTTAGTCTTGTATGTATATTTTGATTTTTACCACTCAATTTCTTTTGATTTTGATCCTATTTCTTTTATGCACTGTAAATTTTTATGGGTTTTTCTATTGTCAGCCCACTGGGCTGACAATAAGACAACAAAAAAACAAAAAAAAACACATACTCCAATGTACTTTTTTTACTTTCTCATACACTTTTACACATTCCTATGCATTTTTCACACATTCTCATACACTTTTTAAGCCTTATAATCAGCCCATTGGGTGGATTTTAGAATTTTCCAATTTTTATTTATGCTTTCTTCTTTTCTCATTTTGGAGCACTCTCAAATAATGGTGAATGGGAGATCTGGCCTTTTACCTTTAAGTTCTTTCATGGCTCTTTAACAGGAAAAAATTATCAGCAAGAAGATGGCGTTTTATGTTGTTCAAGGTAAGGGGGTTTATAGTGCAGTGCGTGCTTATAGTGGCTCCGGATTTGGTTAGTTTTGGAAGGGTGGAGTTTGCGACGGGTTGAGTAGAACGTCGTGTGTTAATGTTAAAAGGACTGTTTCTGTGCCTAAAAGCCCCATTAAAGGTGCTTGTCAGCAGGTATAAAAAATTACGCATCAATGTCATGGTTCCGCATGTGTATTCTGCATAGCTTACTGAGAATAGTGACGATTGCCGTTTTTCACTATTATGTTGATGTTTAAAGGACTAGATTTGGTGATTTGAAGGTTTACTATTTGAACGGCCTGGCAGCATCCTCTTCTGGTCGAAAAATTGTTGTAGTGGCTGGGGATAAAAGGTCTTGGGGAAGGATAGAGGGAAGCAGACTAGCAGTCCTAGGATTTCCCTTACTTCTCTAGGTTATTTTGGGTTCTTCTATCGCCTATTCTTTTTGAAGATATTCTTTTGAAATCTGGTTTGTTTTGGTTTATAGTTTTAGATCTTGATTTTGTGGTGCTTTACGCTTTGATCTGGTTTTGAAAGAAAGAGTAGATCAATTTTTTGCTTTGTGGTATTTTTCTGTGGTAATTTCTGTCCTCTGACTTTGTATTATTTTATGCTAATTGCTTTGGAACCTTTGGATTTATTTGGTGTATATTTCCTTCCCTTTTAATTTCTGTGAAATGGTTAGGTTATGATTCTAAGAGTGTAAAATATGTGTCCTGTCTTCTGGCTTTGTTTAGGGTATTTCTGAAGTTTAAAATTTTAGGAGTTGAAGTTCATAAACAAGAGATGTAAATTTGTTATCTTAGGAGTGATTCCTCTTGTCGTGTGCTCATAATGTTTAGGGGTGATTGATGAGAACTTGTGATTGCAAAAGATAGAGAAGTTAGGCTTGGAAAGTATAGTAACAAAAAAATAGGTGAAAGACCCTTTTTAGAGTTGTTTCCAAAGAGTAAAGGGAGAAAAATGACATGAAATGTGAGTGATAAAGGAATAAAAAAGAAATGAGGAAGTTAAAGAGATAAAAAGTTAGTTTAAACTTATGATCTTGGATTTGTTAGTGCTACTTTCCTTGGGTGGTCTTTTTTATGCTTGAGAGCGATAGTTCGTTTTTGTTTGCTTTTAACATTTTCCATGCAGCGTTCTCCAAATTATTGATTGATAGAAATGTTGAATAATTGTAGTGTGATGACTCTCATATTGCGAAGGTGTAGTAGTGTTGTTTCATTGTTTGCACTTGAATAAATTTTAGACAGAATCACTTGGGCATACCTGTGAGATACACAAAAAAGTGCACAAGAAATGTCACCCCACCAAGCACTGTCACAGACTGATATCACATGTTAATAACAGACGGGTACATTTAGAACCTGAGAAGCAGCAAAATCTAATAAGAGATATTCCACCTCAAGCATAGCTTCTGATTCATGGCAGATTTCTTGATATTCCTCCCTAATACTAAATATTAGTCATTATCCTATGTAATATGATGTTTCACATTTTCCCTTCCACATTGAATGATCTTGAGATTTCTTTCTTTCCGTACACGGTAAAGGCAGTTGATTCCCTTTCTTATTTTGACTCATCCCTACCAATTCTTCAGTCAACACACCCGCTGGACAAGATTTGCTCCAGCTGCGTTTTGTTGGGTTTCATATTCTGGGCTTGTTTACTCAGTTGTTCTTACTTTCTGCAATCGGTCAAGATGCATGGATCATAGTCCTGTTTTTATGTTGGTTTAGTTACCTCCTCGGGGGCTTATTTCTCTGTCACAATTATTTCTATCATAAAACCTATTTCATTTTATTGTTCATAATTTGGCCTGGACTATGTTCTTCTTTCGAAATATATGAGTCCTACTGCTTGATAAGTGAGGAGTTTTTTCAGATTGGAATAGAGTGCTGCACTGTCGAGTTTCTAGGTAATTGAATATGTTAACAGCTGCAATTTTATTTAATGTGCAAAGTTGTTAAATGGTGCACAAACTCACTTTTTCAAGGAAATAAAAAAAGGATGGACAAATTAAAAAATTGAGAATATTTTTTTGATGAAATGAAATAAAAGGATATTATTTCTTGGAATATAATAACTGGTGTTACGGAATGCATTGAGATGCAGAATCTGCAATAGAAATCTTCAAGTGGAAGGAGCAGTCAAATATCGAACCGAATGAGCTTACGTTTCTCACTGTTCTATGTGCTTGTACTCCTGCAGGGCTTGTCCAATAAAGGAAATGCTGCTTTTATAAAATAGGGGGCTATCTTCTGTCACCTAATTTGAAGCACATGGCTGAAGATCACGAAAGCTGCACCAGGCTAAAGATTTGGTTTTTTCAATGCCTATTCCTCCTGATAGGAGTATTTGGGGTTCTTTTTTAAGTGCTTGCAAGATACACAATAATGTTGAGTTTGAAGGAGAAGTGAAAGTAGAGAGACAAGAGAAGAGAAAGAAGAGAACAAAGGAATCAAAGAAGAAGAGAAGAAAAAGAGGGTTGGAGAGAATCTGCACAAGACAGAAAGCATGATTGGTTTGGGATTAGTTTTGGAGAATGGTAAAGTCGGATTTCTTCTTTGTCATCGATACATTGTTTTTCCCGCGCATGCTTTTGTCAATGAAATATATCACAAGTCTTGTGTGTAAACTTCTTCTAGCATCATCAAAATGACAACCCTAAATCATTCTGATAATCCCGATCTTCCTAGAACTGAAAATTGCATTGCGAGAGGATTTCGTTTGCCTGCAATTTCCTTTTTTCAACTGCTTATAAACTGCGTGTGCATTCTACTGGCATTTTTTATATCTACCGAAGTCTGCAGCATCTTCCATTCAAATGATCTGTTCCCGAAACTATGTATTACTCCATTCGTCCATTTTTAAGTGTGTTGCTTCGTAAATTTAACTTATTAAAGAAATATTATCATTACACTTTTCACGTCAACTTTTACCTTCACTTTTACCCATTAACTTTGTACCCACTAGTTTTTTTTTGGGTAAAGTAATTCTTTATTAAAAGAAAACCACCAAAAACAAAAGACCAAGGGAATATACTTGAGAGCCTAAACAACAAATACAACAAAACAATAACCGAATAGAAACTAATACATGCTATGCATTCTATTTACTTGGCAGATTCCAAACAGCACAGAGCCTATCTGCACTACAAGACAGTGTCTTCTATCCCATGAGAGTAGCTCGTATATCCCCTACCCACTTACTTTTCAAAAGAACGAACTAATAATTGTACTAACTTTCACCCATTGACTTTTCAAAACATATACTCCTACTTATTAAGAGACAGCTCAAAATAAAAATGTCGACACTAAAAAGAGAACGGAGGGAGTGACAATATATGTTAGGACTGACTTATAATTGTTATAGTATCAGACAGTTGTGTTAGTTGTTTATCTTGTTTCTTCATTCCCTACTTCTTTTATCTTTGTTGTTGCTATAGCCATTAACTCTCACATATTGCTGCAAATGAACCAAGCCGTTAGAGAATGGCTTGGTGTTCGGCTCATTTTGGGCTTGTTCAAGCTCGGTTCGTTAAGATTTTATTAAGCTTGAGCTCACGAAAAAATTAATAAACAAGCTTGAACATTAGTATGCTCGGCTCGGCTTGGCTCGAGCTTGAGCTCGCGAAAAATTAATAAATAAGCAGAAAAACTTTCATGATAGGCTGGATAAGGCTCAATTTATTTTAAGAGGAGAAGATTACATGACTTCTCTATGAAAGTAATATGTTGATGTACAATACTCAAAAACTATAATTGTATCTCTATTTTGAAATTGAGCATTTTCCTTGTAGGTTAAATATATATATTTAAGACAAATGTAGATGCACAATTAAAACTTTCTCTATTATGCAATTACGGCTCGTTAACTATTTAATATGTTCGAGCTCGGTAAAATTTTACTGCCTCCGTCCCAAAAAGGATGTCCAAAAACAGTATTCATTCACCACCACAACAACAATAACATAATCTATCTAGTCCCTAATCATTGGGAGTATGGGTGGGGGATGATTGAGGACAGACCTAACGTTTGACAATATGCACGAAGTGGCTGCACTCAGAATACTATTGAAACAGTGCCCCCCCTAAACCTCCAAGAACCAAGGAGCTACATGGACATTTTGTTGTAGAGTCATGCCCCAAATCAAAGCTGAAAGGCATCCGAGACGGCTGACCTAGAGACCCAAATCAATTTTTGTACTCATTACCATGCTTCCTTTCTTCCTTCCTTCATGGTCTAGAGCATCTCACTATTCACCTCTCTCATAATATAATCTTTAATTTTTTTATTTATAATAATTTATATATGCAATATGGATCTTGTTTGATAGATCTCACTTAGTTTTATTAAACAAAATTATTAAAATCATAAAAAGTATTATAAATTACCAAATACAGAATTTCTTTGAAATGTGCGAATTGTTTTTGGACATCCTTTTTTAGACGGAGGGAGTAATAAACAAACTTAAACACAACAAAACTCGACTCGACTCGGCTCGTTAGCAACTCTTACATATGATAGACTTGTGTTTGTTTTTAGAACAGTTGGCTATTGAAAGAGTCGAAGCCAGGATGAAACTTCAACTTTCTGTTACAGTTCAATGTTATACGGAGTATTGCATTTTCTCTGTCTTTTTCAAAGGCACCGTTTGTTTGGGTGTAAAATATTTTCCTATAAAATATTTTCTAATATTTGGGTGTTTGGTTGCATAAAATGTACTAAAAAATGTTTTACACGTAAAATAATTTCCTCCAACGGGTGGAAAATAACTTTTCCTCTTTACTTCGGTAAGTCGTTTTTCATAAGTCTGGACACGGGAATCACAACTTCGTAAGCGCAGCAGCTACAAGAACATTGCCTCAAACAAGAGCCTAATTTCCTGGAGTCGTAATACAGTAAACCTTCAAAGCAAAAAATCGTGGTACAACTCTTTTATTCTTCTGTAGAAAAGAAGCAAAGAGCCCTTTTAGTTACATTCCATCCTCATGCGAAAACCGCGCCCAAATCCAACCAGCAAAGGCTAACTACGAAATAGCCCTACAAAATACGCAAACTGACATCTTAGAGAACGCTACCCAACAAGTTATGGAGGCCATTTTTGTCCAAAATGACAAAACAAAAGTGGCAAGCCGCCTTGGTTCTGCTCTCAGTATTATTTCTGTAAATTTTACTGAAGTTTCCCTATACCGAGCATGGATCAAGCACGAGGCGTCATGCGAAGCACGTGGTCTAAGACTTGTTCTAAATTAAAGAGTTGTATCAGAGTGGGGCCCATTTCACTCTACATTTTAAAAAAAATTCGCAATCCCACACCCACGATAACAGACCAGCAAAAAAAGGTTGCACGATAATAGGACCCAAAAAGTGGTTACACGTGACAGACCTCAAATGCGGCTGCACGTGAGGGGATGTCAAGAAATATTGTCCCACATTGCTTAGGAGTGGAATGGGTGACCACTTAATATATGATGAGATCTCTCCACTCATTGCCAATTAGTTTTGAGATGGATATAAAGTTTCCACAGTGCCTGTGCTTTGAATCCGTACGTATGATATCCCACACACTCCTCTCAGATAAAGACTCTTTGGAAATTGTGCCAACTTTTTTATTTTTTATTTTTTATTTTTTATTTTTTATTTTTTATTTTTTATTTTTTATTTTTTATAAAGAGGAAATTGTGCCAACTTATGTGTGAAAAATCAGAGTGCTTTGACAGTTCTGTAAATGTACTTAAGTGCAGCGAGATTGTAAGTTCAATTATAAGTCCAAGAGAAGTTGATACTCTCGTTCAATCTACATGCTTTTGCATTGTGCTTTTAAAAACAAGTTTTTCAAAATAAAATAAAAATTAAAAGCCGAGGGGGACTAATCTTTTGATCGATATAATCCTAAGCGTTCAAAAAGTTCACGTACAGAAAATGTACATACCTCATATGGGGCCCGTTTTAGGATCGTACACAAATGATCCGAACCGTTCAATAATCTTAAAATAATTTTTCGAGTGGCCTCGCGAAAAATTAGCTCAATTCGATATGCGTATTTGGTTGATCTAATATTCCCATGTTTCATTCAGAATTGATTCATAATGAAACAAGAGAATATTAGATCAATCACTTACGCATATCGTATTGAGCTGATTTTTCGCTGGCCAATCAAAAAATTATTTTAAGATAAATGAAAGGTTCGGATCATTCGTGTGGAGCTCAAAATTGGATCCCCCAATGCGTTCTATACATTTTCTGTTCTTAAAATTTTGTACCCCTAGTCGGGTTTTTTTTTTTTTTTTTTTGCCATTCGTTATACATCAGTTCGGGGGTTACTGGTGGAGTTAATAGAGGGCCCACAATTGCGGTCACTACGGGTGATCAAAAGCACAATTTCCATGAAAATTGAGTAAATGATATCAAGTATTCGTCCTCAGAAGATCCCCACCGAGGGTTTTGAGGGAGAAAGCTAGGGTTTTGTTGGGAGAATGGGAAGTGGTGAACGAGAGAATGTGGGGTGGACGACAGAGTCAAATTAGAGAAGGAAGGCGACAAGTATGGGATGCAGGAGAGGAAAGATTATTCAGTGCATCTGTAGCATCATAACTCTTTTCTGCCACCCAAATTAGAGAAGAGTTCCTTCTCTAATTTGACTCCATCGTCCACCCTACATTCTCTCGTTCACCACTTCCCATTCTCCCAACAAAAGCCCTGCTTTCTCCCTCAAAACCCTAAACTTCTGGCGAATTCAGATTCCAATTCACCTCGAATTCTCTCTCTGTGATCGTCCAATAATCCCATGACGCCTTTGCCTAATTCCCATCCAAATTTCCAATTTTCCGAATTCCCCTGGTTTTGATTCCCAATCATGAATTTATTTTTGTATCGATGGATAATCACAACCAAACCGATGATTCATTGATGACGGTGTACAACAAGAAGCCGAATCTCAAAATATACCGACTCGTTAACAGGCATAATAATCCGCTTCAACCGTCGGGCTGGTTCAAGATCCGATTGTTCTACGTTCGGATCGCACCTTGCTCAGCCGTCGACACCGTCCCAGACCACCTATTACTCCGTCACCTTTGCCGCGAGATCGGCGTGTCGTTAGAGATCAACGGCACTCGCGTGCCGGCCTCGGAAATTTGGCAATCTGGTGTTCCTACCGTCTTTCAGCATTGGATTTGTTTACGCAAAATACCTTTTTCCAGAGTTCCGTCCTCTTGTCTAATCTCAGCTCCACAACCATATCTCATCTTCTTCCTTCACCATCTATACTACTGTCCCCATACTGCTCCAACCACCGAAAACCAGCTCCTTCCAGCCTGCAAAATCAGCTCCATTCTTGTCCCGAAATAGCTCCATTTTGGCCACAAAAATAGCCCAGTAAAATAGTCTTGGTTCGGGTTCGGCATGGACCAAGGTCTCGTCGAGGTTAATAACAATGGAAGATTTTATTAGAGAAAGTGTACTTTGCTGCTTAATGAACCAGTAGAATCCATGGAAGCCATGGGAGAGTTCATCTAGGAAAGGGCAGGAGAGAGAAAGGGGAAAGGGGAAAGCTTTTTGTTTTGTTTTTTTTTTGTTCAAAGGGGAGGGGTTTGGCCTGGGTTATATACAGAGTGAGGGTATGTTTGTTCTGTTTTACCATGGTTCTAGTCACATGCGGGTCATATGACCATTTTCCATTCAAAAATTGGACGGAACTGGAGGGAAAGGGGTTTAGTGATAAGTTTAGATAGATGAGGGATCTCCTTGTTCACTTTTAAATATGATGGAGTCTCTCTGGAAAAGAGTGATAGGTAGGGGGTGTATGTGCTTTTTACCCAAAAAAAGGTGGCAAGAGGATCTAGGTCCGAATTGGACATCATCCATACCCGACCGATCATAGCCATCTAAGATCCAAAAAAAAAAAAGAAGTCCATCAGTACTATTGGATTTACTCATCTGCCATATTCTTACTAATCAGACGGCTACATGATGAAGGTAATCCTGAGACCGCCCTCTTCATATTCTACTATAGATCAACGAGTTTTCCCCCCAAATTTTTAAACCCGCTCCTCAAGTCTTCCAATCACACAGAAAACTCTCCACACAATCTTTCAGGCTTCCGTCATGGAGGATTATCAAATCTCGATTTCAATGGAATTGCTCCCCCCTGTTAGAGGTCAACAGGGAGCACGTAAGACAATTGTTCTTTGATTTATGTTTTCTTTTTTCGTGTTCAATGGCGGAATTAGTAACCACTGTTCAATTTCTAGCTTGTTGTGTAGTTTACTCCACGGTTGGGGCCGTCGAAGCAAGGAATAAGGAGTTAACAGGACAGTATGTAGCGCTATCGGTCCAAGAACCGATGAACCTCATTCCGAATTGGTCGCTAGAGTTCAGCAGTAAGCAACCACATAAAGAAACTAGATTTTACGAAATTTCCATCTCCGACGCCTTACATCAGTTTAAAAAATACGGGGTTTGCCATGAAGTTGCACTTCCGTTTCTTGGACCGATAGCGCTACATACTGTCCTGTTAACTCCTTATTCCTTGCTTCGACGGCCCCAACCGTGGAGTAAACTACAGAACAAGCTAGAAATTGAACAGTGGTTACTAATTCCGCCATTGAACACGAAAAAAGAAAACATAAATCAAAGAACAATTGTCTTACGTGCTCCCTGTTGACCTCTAACAGGGGGGAGCAATTCCATTGAAATCGAGATTTGATAATCCTCCATGACGGAAGCCTGAAAGATTGTGTGGAGAGTTTTCTGTGTGATTGGAAGACTTGGGGAGCGGGTTTAAAAATTTGGGGGGAAAACTCGTTGATCTGTAGTAGAATATGAAGAGGGCGGTCTCAGGATTACCTTCATCATGTAGCCGTCTGATTAGTAAGAATATGGCAGATGAGTAAATCCAATAGTACTGATGGACTTCTTTTTTTTTTTTTGGATCTTAGATGGCTATAATCGATCGGGTATGGATGATGTCCAATTCGGACCTAGATCCTCTTGCCACCTTTATTTTGGGTAAAAAGCACATACACCCCCTACCTATCACTCTTTTCCAGAGAGACTCCATCATATTTAAAAGTGAACAAGGAGATCC
The DNA here is from genome assembly GCA_016920895.1 of Vaccinium myrtillus. NCBI lineage: Eukaryota > Viridiplantae > Streptophyta > Magnoliopsida > Ericales > Ericaceae > Vaccinium > Vaccinium myrtillus. The sequence continues at coordinate 9,897,964 of CM029271.1, forward strand.
CTCATCTATCTAAACTTATCACTAAACCCCTTTCCCTCCAGTTCCGTCCAATTTTTGAATGGAAAATGGTCATATGACCCGCATGTGACTAGAACCATGGTAAAACAGAACAAACATACCCTCACTCTGTATATAACCCAGGCCAAACCCCTCCCCTTTGAACAAAAAAAAACAAAACAAAAAGCTTTCCCCTTTCCCCTTTCTCTCTCCTGCCCTTTCCTAGATGAAATCTCCCATGGCTTCCATGGATTCTACTGGTTCATTAAGCAACAAAGTACACTTTCTCTAATAAAATCTTCCATTTGTTATTAACCTCGACGAGACCTTGGTCCATGCCGAACCCGAACCAAGACTATTTTACTGGGCTATTTTTGTGGCCAAAATGGAGCTATTTCGGGACAAGAATGGAGCTGATTTTGCAGGCTGGAAGGAGCTGGTTTTCGGTGGTTGGAGCAGTATGGGGACAGTAGTATAGATGGTGAAGGAAGAAGATGAGATATGGTTGTGGAGCTGAGATTACACTGGACTCTTTCTCTCTCTCTCTCGGTCTCTCTCTCTCTCTCTCTCTCTCTCTTAGTTGAAACTTCTCTCCCTCTTCTCGGTCTGGCCGAAAGACAATGGAAAAAATTAAAACCAAGAGGAGAAAGGATTGTCTTGCCTTAAAGGAGAAAGGGTTGGCGGGTTGATTTGGGTTTGGAGCCTCCACATAGCAGGGGACAAAATGCTAGGAGGAGAGGGTTTTGGGGAGGGTAGGATAGGCTAAGTAGTTTTAGGATAGTATAATGTTGTCTGTTTAGGCTTTGAGTATACTAGATATTAGGAGGAAAGAAAAACAAATATCAGTAAACCATTTTGCTGGAAGAGGAGGGGTTTCTAGTATCTATTTGGACAAGTTTGGGAAGAAGGAAAAACAATTGCGACAAGAGTGGGGGAGGAAACTTGTATTACACTTGGACTCACACTTTTTGGCTTGGTACAAAATGATTAGAACCCGTCCATATTTATACTACTCATGAAAGGTTCTAGATTTCTTTATAAGATAATATCTAGGTAGGTTCTAGATTTTTCACATGTGATAAATACATATACCAAATATCTAAGATATTTCTTAAGGCTTTTCTAGACATCTTCTAGAATCTAGGTATTCTAGAACTCTTCTAGAAACTGCATACATCTCCTTCTAAAATATCTTCTATTTTGGGCTTCTTGACTTAGGTTTTATTTTTCTTGCACCAAAATATTAAATCCCCACTCTTGTATTTACACACTGGTACATACGAACAAATTATTAATGGTGGTTATGGTTTTGGGGTGTGAAAATTGGGTATTAGCTAAAAGAGAACTTATTAAAAATCATGCTAAGGGAGGAGTAATTTTGGGAACCCCAAGTGAACTAAATATAGGGTAAGAGGATTTGCTAAATTGTGGACAAGGGGTACTTGACCGAAAACTCTCAATAGGCGTAATTAACAGCTCCTTTGGATTGTAAGATTTGGAGAGAAAAGAAAAGAGAAGAAAGGAAAACCCTTTCTCTCCCTTGTTTGGCTGAGCAAAAGGGTGGGAGAGGAGGAGAAATGGTGAGAAACCGGAGTCCCTTACCCCCCATTTTTTTTTTTCCCCCTTCCCGTTTCTCACCAAAAGTGGCGAGATTTGGTGAGAAACGGGACGCCGGCGGCGAGTGCGGGCCACCCCGTCGTCGGATCATCGTCAAACTTCCACCGTTGTCTTCGTCGAGGAGGAGCCAGATCTGTGCTTAAAATTCCGTTTCGAGGTCGCCGGAAAGTCGCCGGAGACGAGGAAGATGACCGGAATGGGAGGGAGAGAAACCCGTTTCTCACGCTTGTTTGGTTAACACAGGGGAAACTCTTCCCCTCTCTTTTCTTTTCTCTTCTCATCATTAAAAGAAACTACACCACTTTCATTTCTTTTCTCATCCCTCCAGCCAAAGGGGCTGTAAGGATGGGTAACTGCATACCGACATGAATTTGCCGTAAATATCTTTCTTCCCCGAAAATGACGAACCCAGGAATAGGGGGAGAGAGAGAGAGAGAGAGAGAGAGAGAGAGAGAGAGAGAGAGAGAGAGGAGTGCAGACTTCTCTATGTATTTCTAGTTTTGGTAGAATCTAACGTTGAGTTTGTAAAACCTAATTCGGATTTTGATTTATACTCTTTTCATCAAACAGTATTCAAAATGAAGGGTTCAAATACATACCTTAGACGAGTGGTGCATCCAACAAAGTCATCAGAGTTGCCGAGTTCTGCAATTTCATGGTGGTGATGGCGATTTATGTGGTGACAATTGCAGTGACGATGAACAACGACGATGGAGAGAGAGAGAGAGAGACGAAGAGACGAAGAGGAAGAGGAAGAGGAAGAGGAAGAGGAGAGGAAGAACATGAAGAGAAGGAGACGATTTCGTTGTGGATTTCGTGGTGGTGTGTCTAGGGGGGCTCAGAGCTGCCGATTTCACAGTGGTGATGGTGATGGCAGGAGACGATGGGGAGAGAGACAGACGAAGAGAAGAAAGAGATGTGTTTTGAAGGTTTTGATTTTTTTGATTTTTAGGGTTTAGATTAATAGGAAGGGTAATTTGGATAGTAATTAAATGTCAAGAAGGAGAGGGGTAGAGGGGTAGATTGGAAAAGTTTTGGAATTTTTTTGTTTGTATTTAGTAAAAATTGGATTAAAATTATAAATTTGTGTTTTGAATTTTTCGTGGGCTGAATTTAGCTGTAACTCGGTTCTTAATAGAATCACCCCTTTTTTTTTAATAAATTTTTGGAGAGGTATCGCCCCTCTCTAGATTCTCTCTCTGGCATCTGGTATCCATCCATTATCCAAGATTAAAAATAGGTCTTGTAGCAGAATCCTACAAACCGGCCAACAGTTCTTTAATTTACTCTCTTGAATTTCGTTGAATTTCAAAAAATTCCGGCAACAAATGCCGTGTGTTCCAATTCCAAGGCTACTGTTGCGTTTTAGATCATGGGTTAGTTGTAAATTGGAGATGCTATTTGATGCTACGTCACATAATTTTTCAAAACTCCTCCCCATACTCCCGCTCTCGATCCATACAAATACTCCTGCCCTTGATCCTTACGGCTTGTGCACACAAAAATTTCAGTACGAGATGTTTAAAAAAAGCACTTTCAATATCTCGCAACCTCATTATTTTGACTTAGATTAAATGCGTTTTAACCCTCTATTGCACGAGTGAGCATATGGCTGCTATGTATGCATTGGTTGAGCACACCACGTGGCCATTTGCCAGATCTCGGATGGCCAATAGATTACTTCAGAAAACTAGGGAAGAGCAAAAAATGTATCAAGAGCTATTAAATGTTGCATAGACCCCGCTCTTCAACGAGTAAACATTTCACTCCTCTATAGAGGTTGAGGTCCTGAGGACACCACAGGACCATAGTGCCGCAACGGGACATGGATTGGAGAAAGGTAGAGTCTGGGCCTTCAACGGGGGAATTTCATGGAATCCAACCAAAAAAATATCCCACGATCATAACCTAATACATAATAGAGGATCCCTCCAACATCGTCACATAACAGAAACAAAACAACAGAGAACGCGATCTAGGACATACCCTCAACTCTCAAGTTTCATATTATAGTCCGTATTAGTTAATATACATGCGCTAATTAAACTCCTATGAAGAGAAGCTTGAAGATTGCGAATCCCAGTTGATTCATAAGGAACCTGCAATCAGACAAGGCTAATGAGATTCCTCTCTTTCCAAGGATCAGTCAATGATGTGAACGTACCAATCCACATTATCCTACTGGTTTGAGGAAAACAAAGGGCAAAAATAGTCAGAGAAAACCATGCCCCTACCCTTTTAATTATTGACTTGACGTTTCCAACCCTTTCTTGGAAAGGCGTGAGGGCCTTTAAAACGCCGTCGTTAGAGATGACGTCACGAAGCACTATTTGAATTTCGAGAAGGTATAAGACGTTTCCTTAGCCCCCCCCTCTTTTTTTTCTTTCCATATCTGTGTTGCTTCGAGAGAGAGAGAGTTGTTCCGTTGAGAGTGCCATTATCCTTGTGCCTTTTGAGTTGTTCCTTTCACAGTCTTCCCTTTCACCGGGAAACATCTTCTCCGGCCGTCGTCGGTTGCCTGTAAATTTCTTGCAACCCTCTCCGTTCTTCTTGCACAGTTGCTTTAGGGTTTTCTTGTACCTGTATCATTTTCCGCCATGGGTAGGTAAGGAGCCTCTGTGATAATGAGGTACACATGGAGGCCTTCCGCCGCCGGTGTGACGTCCCTGATGACGTCAATCTTACCATTGTCTCTGATGACGTCAATCTTATCCTTTCACGTTCCCCTTTTAGCCGTTGTGGAGGGAGGCCTTAGGTTTCCTTTTCACCCTCTGCTAGTTGAGATTTGCAACATCTGTCGTCTGACCCCTCTCCAACTATGTCCCAACTTTTACTGTGTGGTTATGGGAGTGGTGGCCCTAAATAGACTTTTGGGCACCAACTTAGGATGGTACGACATCCGCCGACTCTACAACGTCTGCCTTACCGCCCATGGGACCTACTATCTCAAGATCCGGGACAAAGAGCGTCGTTTGGTGACTGATCTTCCCAATTCTTGTCGTGCGAAAAATGATGATTTTCTGATTGTGACTGGAAATTTCTTGCCCAGGGACGAGTATGGCAACGTCGTGGGGCCTCCTTGCCCCCACACTTTTGGGCGTACACGTCGGTTTCCTCATTTTTGTTCTTTCGTCAATTTCTCCACTTTAGTTACTTCTTCCATGTTGCTTATTTTGTCTGTTCTTTTTGGTTTCTGCAGCGGAGAACATCAACGAGGGCCATCTGGTGGTGCATGACGGTGTTCATCTCCTTGACATTGAGAGAGTGCTCAAGTTTTCGGGCATTAGGGGAATTGATCCAGAAGGGCTTGGTAGGTCTGCTCACGTTTTGTTGAAGTATAATCCCTCCTACCGTGGTGGTGTTCGTGTTAGTGAGGCTCCCTCTGTTGCCAGGCGTCTGCGTAGGGGTAGAGGTTGTGTTGGGGTAAGACGTTCTCCTTTTCAGAAGCTCTTTCTGCGTAATAAAATTGTCCATGCTTCCCGTAGGAACGATTATCTTGGAATTGACTTTTCTTGTGAAAACATTCAGAGTGATCCGTCTGGAGAGAGTACTAGCAGTGCGTTTGTGAGAGACCAATCCCCTGTTTCAACCATGCCGAGAGTTGTGCCTGACTTTTCTGACTTTATAACCCTTGATGATGATGAGTCTCATGTCCAATTTCTTAATCCTTTGGGAGCTTCTTCTTCTGCTCGTCCCCCTTCTCCTCCTCTTCCCCCTCCAGAGCAAAGAGGGTCTGATGTTGCTCTGGAGAAGAGGCCCAGAGAAGAGTCCGTCCCTGCTCCCAATCCTCTTCAACAACGTCGTCGCACTACCAGGAGTTCTTCTGCTCAGCCGCCTCCCCCAACTTCTGAGCCTGAACCTGAGCCTGAATTGGTCGTGTGTGGAACCCTCCGCTGCGCCGTGGCAGCCAACCCGTCCTTGCCTCTGATAGTTGCGATAATGCTGAGGTTGCATTGGCCGTTGGACGAGCTGTTCTGCTTCCTGAGGATGTTGCTCGGTCCAGTTACCTCAAGCTCTTGAAAAATGGCTTTCAACGCCACATTAAGGTATGAATTTTGCTATTCAATCCCGTGGAATTTTTTGCTTTAGGATCCTGTAGACACCCCAAATTGAGGCCTTCGTACACATTTTTTTTATCCCCAATGATGAAAAGAAACGTCCGAAAAACCTCTCGGATTGAAACTCTTCAAGTCAACAAAGTCAACAATGCCGCACGACACTCGTCTCTCACGTACGGAGCTTCAACAATCACGCACGGCCTTCTTTTGAATTTTGGCGGTGGAAGTGTGCCGCACGGCACAGTTAGTGTGCTGCACGGCACAGTTTGTGTGTCGTACGACACTATCACAGAACTACCATTTTCATCTCCTTTTTACCCTCTGAAGAGCAAAAAATTAGGAATAATCTCTCCTGAAGGAGAAGGACCGGGTCATTGAGGAATAATCTCTCCTACAATAAGATTTTCAAACTTCAAAGTTGAGTGTAAATGTAAAAAGTTCAGTTGTAAATTCCAATAGCTTTGACATTAATGTGTTTGTATGACAATATACACCGGGATTTGGCAAGTAAGACAATAAGTAATAAAAAAAAAAGGAATAATTAGTCATAAATACATAATATTTTGCCTATTTGAAGGCAAGGACAAGAAACTTTTACAATCAAACATAAAGACATTGTTTGTAATTACTAATAAGAGGTTAAAACAAATCCACTCTCCCTTTATCTTAGTCACAAATACCCTCACTCTCTCTCTCTCTCTCTCTATCTCTCTCGAATAAATGAACATATCTCAAATCAGTGTCCAAAACAACAGAGTGCAGTTGCTTGACAAGTGAATTTCTAGGAGCTTGAAGGTGGCTATGAAGTAACTTCGGCGTTCTCTGCTTATAAAATTTCAAGATAGTTCTATGAGCATTAATAAGCTCAGGAGTGTGTTATAAATTTATGAATGTGTTATGTACACCTATCAATATAAATTATTCACGTCGTACCTTAGAACTTGCTATAAACCATGAACGTTCATCAAGTGAAACGAAATACTATTCACAATGATTCATTATGAGATGATGGATGATGGATGATGCTTCGGTCCAAGTCAGTTGCAACTCTTATTTGGTTTTGTTCTTCTATGTCATCGTCATAGAGTAATATTCATTCTTGGCAACACATTCACTAATTTGATCTGATATTGCAGCTCCTTTTTCCACCAGTACTTATATTTAATCGAGGCTCGGGCAATGATCAACAATCTACGGAAGTGGTCGGCTAGAGGTGGGGTTGTGGTCGGGCGGAGGTGTGGGTGGTGATTTTTTTGAATTTTATTATTGAAATTAGAATTTTTAAAAATCAGTGACATCTCACTAATTTTTTTGGTCGTCGGAAGTGGTCGGCCAGAAGTGGGGTGGTGGTCGGCCAGAGGTGGGGTGGTGATTTTTTTGAATTTTATGTTCAAAATTGGAATTTTTAAAAATTAGTGATATCTTACTGATTTTTTTAAGCGCCGGAAGTGGCCAGCCAGAGGTGGGATTGTGGTCGACCGGTGGTGGGGTGGTGATTTTTTTGAATTTTATGTTCGAAATTAGAATTTTAAAAAATTAGTGACATCTCACTAATTTTTTTAGTCGTCGAAAGTGGTCAGCTAGACGTAGGGTGAGAAATTATATTATATACATCTTTTGGTTTACTTCAAAAAGCTCATGTACAAGATGAAAAAGTTATACTCTACCTGGGAATCTTTGTTTCACCTGTTGGGTGGGGGATGTTTCAAATAATGAATATAGAGACAGAAAGAGAGAGAAAGAGAGGGAGATAGATGGTGGGAGGCGTTAACATGGTGAAGGCAGTGGGCAGAGGCAACTTAAGGGGTTTAGCTGTGGGGTTGCAAACCTGTCAGGCTGAGGGTAATTTTAGAAGAAAACAGAAAGAAGGGGTGTGTTTTATCCTTTTGCTAAATCAATATTATAAACAATGTCTTTATGTTTGATAGAAAAAGTTATTTGTCCTTCCCTTTAAATAGACAAAATCTTGTGCATTTATGACTAATTATTCCATTTTTTTAATTTTATGTTCGAAATTAGAATTTTTAAAAATTAGTGACATCTCACTAATTTTTTTGGTCGCCGGAAGTGGTCGGCCAAAGGTAGGGTTGTGGTCGGGCAGAGGTGGGGTGGTGATTTTTTTGAATTTTATGTTCGAAATGAAAATTTTAAAATTAGTAACGTCTCACTAATTTTTTTGGTCACCAGAAGTGGTCGTGGTCAGCCAGTGGTGGGGTGGTGGTCGGCCAGAGGTGAGGTGGTAATTTTTTTGATTTTTATGTTCGAAATTAGAATTTTTAAAAATTAGTGGCATCTCACTAATTGTTTTGGTCACCGGAAGTGGTGGAGTGGTGGTCAGCCGGAGGTGGGGTGGTAATTTTTTTGAATTTTATGTTTGAAATTAGAAATTTTTAAAAATTCGTGACATCTTACTAATTTTTTTTATCGCCGGAAGTGGTCGGCCTGAGGTGGGGTGGTGGTTGGCCGAGAGATGGGGTGGTGATTTTTTTGAATTTTAAGTTCAAAATTAGAATTTTTAAATTAGTGACATTTTACTAATTTTTTTGGTCGCCGGAAGTGGTCGGCTAAAGGTGGGGTGGTGTTCGGCCAAAGGTGGGGTGAAGATTGATTTTTTTGAATTTTATGAATTTTTAAAAATTAGTGACATTTTACTAATTTTTTTGGTCGCCGGAAGTGGTCGGCTAAAGGTGGGGTGGTGTTCGGCCAAAGGTGGGGTGAAGATTGATTTTTTTGAATTTTATGTTCGAAATAAGAATTTTTAAAAATTAGTGACATGTCACTATTTTTTTTGTCTTTATGTTCGATTGCAAAAGTTCATTGTCCTTCCCTTTAAAAATGTCAAATATTTTTTGTTTTTATGTTTGATTCCAAAAGTTCCTTGTCCTTTCCTTCAAAAATGTCAAATGTTTTGGATTTTTGGCTAAGTGGCCCTAAAAAAAAAAGTAATAGATAATTTTACGTTTTTCCAAATTAGTGCTCTGTTTGGTACCTTGGAAAAGCAAAAGGAAAAGAAAGGAAAATTTGTTATTTTCCCTCTCGGTTGTTTGGTTGCAAGGATAAGGGGATGAGAAAGAAATTAAAAAGAAATTTGTAAAATAAAAGTCTGGAAACATGAAATAGGGAAGAAAACATGAGAAAAATCTTGAGATAAAATAAGCGCCAGATTTAGAAATTGAAAGTTAGTTAAAACTTTATTTTCTCTCCGTTTTCATCTTGAAACCAAACAAGTGAAATTTCTTTTCCCATTAATTTTCTTTCATTTTCTTTCTACAAACAAACAAGAGAAAAGAATAAACTTTCTTCACAATTTCCCTCTTCTTTATTTTCCTTTTCCTTTCCTAGGTACGTACCAAATAGAGCGTAGGGGTGGCCCTAGCCCTCATAGCCAACCTTTAGTTCCATCTCTATCTTCGGTCACAATTAAGAACAACAAATCTGTACTTTTTTTTGAACTGGACAAATCTGTACTTGGAAATCAAAAACCAATCTCCTCAAAGTCATACTCAGAAAAAGCACACAGACCGTCAATGCGTCGACGGTCTAATGTAAATCACTATATTTATACTTCCTTCTACTTTCGGCCCGTTGTTCTTGTTCTCATTTGCGGCTCCTAACATGTTCTCTTTCTTCCTTTTATCCAATTTTGGTTTGTGTTTCTTTGGTCATCTCTTTTGCAAATGTTTGTTATTGTTGATCATAGAGGTGCTTGCTGTTTGTTTTTCTTTTGTTTGTGGTAATGTGGTCTATCTCTTTTGCAAACATGAAACTTCACTAATCAAAATTAAATCCCCGTTAAATAAGAGATTATAAAAACAAATAAACCATATTAGAGTTATACAGAGCATATCCTATGAGGACTCCCTTATATAGGTTATGGTGCGAGATTTTTGTTTGAGATCAAATTTCGACGATCCGAACCGCCGTTAAATGTGTTTAAAACGTGTTTTTAAAGTCTACAGCGAAGTTTGTCAAAAAAAAAAAAACCCGGAAGGGCTTGATCCGAGCCGTTTTTGATAAAAATGCACATATACATTTTTATCGAAAAATGCTCGGATCAAGCCCTTCCGGGTATTTTTATGAATCCTCACTGTAGACCTTAAAAACACGTTTTAAACACATTTAACGGTTTGGATCTTCGAAATTCTATCCCAAACAAAAAATTCCGTACCATAGAATTTAAGGGAGCTCTTATTAGATATTTGTTGTAGAGTTATATATCGATTCACTGTTGCTATTGTCATGTATAACCAAATCTTAAGATTTACAAGTCTTGCGCAATCCAGGATACAACATATCGGAAAGGAAAAAACAGTGAAATTACAGAGCTTATCCACCAGAGTTTCTCACAATATTATTACTTAGCTAGGATTTCAAATCCTGAGCTATCAATCAGATTATTCATTGATAAACGCTGGATTTTATCGAGTGTCCTTTGATAGAAGATTATGGGTCTCAATTTTCCGAGCATTGCTGAGGTCATCAACACTGTCGCCTCTTTCAAAAACAGCAGCAGCTCCCATCCCTGTGCCTGCAGATACATTACGAATAAGAGGGAAAAAACATGTTTCAGAGATCACATCAGGAGCAATGAAAGGAAAGGGTTAAAATGTAAGTGAAAAAATTATCCTCGAGGAAAATACAACAGCTAAGCAGTGTAAGAGAGGAGATTGAGGGAGAGGACCTATGCACATAGAAATAACTCCAAAACGACAGTCTTTGCCCCGGCGCTTCATCTCGTGTAATAATGTGGCAACACATCGTGCTCCTAATACAGACAATTCATATCATTAGAACGGATAATATAATTTGAAGGCTCCAATATAGCATTTCACAAATTGAAAATTCAAATCCACTATGAAGATTTGGAAACTTGGTTAGGCGCATAACATGTTTGATACACGCAAGATGTGCATAAGAAGAGGTGTTTCAAGTAGGAAATCTTTCTGTGCCCTATGGTCTAAGGAGCAAACACCATTATGAAGACCTCTTGGATTGGATAATGGATAAAAGAGCGGATGGGGTAGTGCTTTTCAATGACATCAAACAAATATAATCATGAAGAAGAGATTTGAGATGCAAAATACCTGTTGCACCCAAAGGATGCCCAAGTGCCATTGCGCCTCCGTTAACATTGATCTTCTCTGGATCAAGCCCGAGTTTCTTACGGCAATATACATATTGGGATGCAAAAGCCTGTGTAAAACCAAGCCCACAAACAGTCATATATTTTGAAATCGCTACAAAAATAAACAAATAACCAAGCGTTCCTAACAGATTACCCATTTCAGAAGTAAAAGGTACACTGGAAAGTTGAAATCTCATATGTGAACATTACCTCGTTTATTTCAAAAAGATCAATATCATCAAGTTCAAGACCAGCGGCTTTGACTGCAGCTGGAATCGCAACAGCGGGGCCAACACCCATGATGGCAGGATCTACACCCACAGCAGCAAAAGTCCTACAACAACACAAACCTCTCACCCTTGTGAATTTATAAGTAAAACTTGACTTTCCTTGACTCTATGTGGTCCAGCCACAAGACAGATGTTGAGGATTTCAACCCTACAGCACATGTGATAGCTAAAACTCCACATATATCACAGCATGTGCACTAAGTGAAGTGATTTATCCTGTTGTAAAAGCCACCACTCTACTACCGATCAGGCGATCATTAATCAGGAGAACCTGAAACCTCTTGTTGAACATGAAAACCATTTCCATACACCTTACATAGCCGCAATAGCAACTCCTCTATCACCGGACGTTCAGACTAGAATGCATGTGGAAGGGTGGTCATAAAAATTACGGCTTCACAAAATTTAGAAAGAACTAAGAACTAATACACTTTGTGATGACGTACGAGTAATTGCAACTCCTCTATCACCAGACGTTCAGACTATAATGCATGTGGAAGGGTGGTCATAAAAAAAACGGCTTCACAAAATTTAGAAAGAACTAATACACTTTGTGATCACGTATGAGTAATTGCTTAAATGCAAGAGTGGACCTGTCTCTGCAAGATCAGAGAAACATGGCTCTGATAGAGCCTACTAGGGGGTGGATTAGGATAGTCAAGTTCACAGGGGCTTTTGTACCCATCTAAGCAATGTGCAAAATATGACTAATGAAAAACGAAGAAACTAGATCATTCAAGCTTATTTGATGCTTAGTTTTTTCTCCCACCATGGTTCGGACAATTTTGGAGTACCTCATTGGAATTTGACTGACCGAAGTTAGAGAGACAACCAAACAATAAAAAAAGAGTATATCGTGAAGATTTGTAGACACATCCATCAAATGAAATTGAGTAAATGATGGAGCGATAGGGTGATAAGTCATAACAAATTGACAAAAGAGCTGATCACAGATAAGAAATGCTATTTAAGGTGACTGTGGAAACTTTATATCCAACTCAACCAATTGGCCATGAGTGGTGAGGTCCCTCATCTTATTAAGTGATCACCCATTCCATCCCGAAGCAATGTGGAATTGTATTTTCCTTAATATCCCCCCTCATGTGCAACCTCATACGTGGTTTGTCACGTATAGCCTCTTTTTGGGTCTATCATCGTACAACCTTTTTGCTTGTTTGTCATCGTGAGATGTGGATTATAATTTTTTTTTAAATATGGGGTGGAATGGCCCCTGCTGTGATACCATGTGGAAACTTTATGTCCAACTCAAAACCAATTGGCCATAAGTGGAGAGGTCCCTTTTTTTTTTTTTTTTTTTTATTACTGGAGAGGTCCCTCATCTTATTAAGTTATCACCCATTCCATCCCCAAGAAATGTGGGATTGTATTTTACTTTAACAGTGACCGTGCACACACCACCAGTACAAGAAAACGAAGTGGAATTTTACATAAAACCAATAAACAAGAAATATATTTCCGTTGCACCAAAAAAAAAACAAGAAATGAGACATTGAAGGAAATAAAGAAGACAGAGATAAGATCATGACCTACAAACAAGGACTAATAATTGAGAATTGAAACTGCAAACATTGGAAAACAGAACCCAAAAAAACAAAAAGAAAAAAACAAAGACCACTGCTCTTGATATAACCCCTCCTACCTTTTTTTTTTTTTTCTTTTCCTAACAACGTAAACCCTCCTACTTGACAAGACAGTATTATCAAATTAGCAGAAATAGGTTTGTCATTAGCACAAGGCGTAAATAGCTTAACCGCACTTAATCTGGATGTAATAAAAAACAAATGTTCTGAAAATCACAAACCTGAATACGCCGAGAATGGGTAGTCCTTTTTGCATGGCAACACTTCTCTTCATCAGTAGGACAGCTCCAGCGCCATCACTCACTTGGCTAGAATTACCTAAGACACAAGCACCAAAAGCAGTAAGAATAAAACCAATATGTTCCCAAAATGGGAGTTCAAATGTCAGTGTACTGAATCACCAGCGGTGGTTGTCCCATCTTTCTTAAAAACAGGCTTCAGTTTCCCCAGATCTGACAACGATGCGTTAGGCCGAATACCGTCATCAACGGAGATCGTAACAGGTTTCTCATCTCCAGTTTTGGGATCAACAATCTTTTGAATATAGCAGCAAATATGTCATGGCACAAATCATACAACATATTAAAAGCCTTGGAAAAACATAAAGCAACTGAAATGGGATATCACAACTTCACATATGTGGCACTCAAACAATCACACCTTTGTGGCCACAGGGATTATTTCCTCTCTAAATTTACCAGAAGCAGTCGCCGCAGCAGCCTTTCTATGTGACTCGACCTGGCAACAAATAGAAGTAATGAATAATGTTGACTAAATAGAAGCATCACACCACTGACATATCTGTTCAACTCACTGCAGCCTGGTCTTGCTCTTGCCTAGTAACGCTAAAGCGCTGTGCAACATTTTCTGAAGTAATACCCATGGGGAGTAGGCAATTTTGCGCGTCTGCCATCGTCTTGACCTGATTTAAATATAATACAAGCTTGTCAGCACGTTTAGCTAATCCACTGCTTCTCAAGAAAGAGGGAGGGGAAAAGGGGCCATACTCTTGGGTTGACTGATCCTTCCCATGCCATTGGATTTGCTGTCATGGATTCCAACCCAGCACCAATACCTATTTGAAGAGTATATACCACAATAATAATAAGAAGAAGAAACTGATGGCACATCAAGATCGTATAGATAAAAAGGCATCCACCAAAATATATGAATTTTACCAATATCATAAAATCCAGCTTTAATAGCTGCAGCTACATCAGCAACTGCTTGAAGACCAGATGAACACTGCCTATTCACAGTCCTAATTGCAACAGTTTCTGGGTGTTGGCCAATATAAAAATTGTCAGTTATTGAAGATTATGAAACTAACGATTACAAATTCATGCAACGATAGGTACCAGGGAAGCCGGCATAAAATGCAGCCATCCTACATTCACTTGCCCTTTGAGACCCTGGTGCCAATACAGTCCCCACCACAATATCTCCCACTTCACTTGGATTCAAATTCGCTTTCTCTATCAACGCCTGAATGATATAGTCATCATTAGTGTAGAAAAGTGGAAATCTTATCAAGCCTCGTTTGGATGTTTAGCAAAATGAACTGATCAAATTGAGCTATGAAGCACGGATATGGCTACGCGATACAGATACGATACGGATACGCGGATACATGACTTTTCCAAAAAGTAGGATACGATATACGTCGAATATAAAAGTAAATAAAAAAATATTTTATATAAATAATATTTAATTCCTAAAAAATGAAATATATGTTATATATAAGTAAATAAAAAATATATTATACATATATACATATTATAGTTTGACCATTCTTCATTAGATACAGAAAATAAAATGTACAAAAGCTGGGGTCTTAAATTGATATAATAACAAATACTACAGCATATAAAATGATAGGAACTTAAATTGGGGGGCTTCCATTGTAATTTAGCTTATTAGAGGTACAAAACAACACATCACCAGATCTAATTGCAATTTTACCCCATATATTTCAAGTAATAACATATTTACCCTCGCGCGTATCCAAAACGTATCCTAGCATATCCCAAAACGTATCCGAGCGTATCCAAAACGTATCCGAATACCAAAAAATAAATTTAAATTCCGGATACTTTAAAAAACGTATCGGATACGTATCTGGAGCGTATCCGTATCCGATACGCGTACGATACGTGATACGGAGGCCAAAATAGAGTATCCATGCTTCATTAATTGAGTGATGATAAAGACACAAACCTTCAGAACAGGTGCGAGTAAATCATCAGGATAAGTGTCTTTGAAACCACCCCTCTTTGACTTGCAAAGTGGAGTACGATAAGCACTGCACACAATGAAAAGCAATAAATGTGTGAAGACCACCAATTATTACTTTACCTAGTTGAGTATCATCAGAGAAGTAAAAATACCAATGTACAACTATAATCAAAAGCAACAGAGTTACTTACGCCACGATAACTACATCATCCCCATAAACAGAAGCCCTGTGGTATGCTGCGCTATCTCCAGCAGCACAGACAGATGCCTGGATGTAAATAGTAACTAGTTCAGAGAACGAACAAAAGGAATGCCAAGATATAAATGCTTCACAGCATGTGCACTTCTATCAACCATTAAGGAACAGTAAGAGCGTAAGACAAGCTGAAGGACAATTCTAACTCCTCAAAATACCAAGGTTCTAAAACTCGCTAGGCGCTCCCAAGGCGGCCGGGCACCTCCTAGCTTCCAGGGCCGAGTACTCGGACCCAGTCAGGCTAGTTGGCGAGGGGCCTTCTAGCGCCTAGGCGGCGAGTACTCAGCCTTCTAGACTTTCTTTAAATACAAACTTTGCATGGTATCCTAAATTATAAAAGCTAAGATCATAGGTGTACATCTCAAAAAGAGAATAAAATAGGATGGACCACATATAATGCACACTGAAGCAATCCAATTCTGATCGACAAATTAAAATGGTACACTAAAGTCCAAAATAGTAACCTAAGAGGACACCACTAAGAAGGGTGCTTGTCGTGTTGGACACCCACACTCTCCAAACAATCTTGGACATCATGTTAAATAATGGTCCAAGCCTGTCTTATCATTTCTGTATTTTCAGAAAGAGACATCTTTAGACACTTGATAGTTTGGTAGCATCCAATTCAAACCAATAGATGCAACTGTAAAGAAAAATAGTAGAACTACTGTTAATGGTAATATTAGAGGGATAGGAAGGCCTAAACTAAGATGGGATGAAGTAGTAAAAAATTATATTAATTTGGTGAATTAGATTACATGTCATTTCACAGAGCAGAATGGTAGAAAATTATTCGTGTGGTTCCCTACAATTGTTTGGGATAGTTTGGTTTGGAAAGTAATGTAATACCCCCTCAGATACATAAAGACAGTTCATAAAGTAATATTCATATAATTAGCGTTCTAAAAGTCATCTTAAGTGATGCCTAGACACTAAGCTGAACCCCAATGCCTAGAAGGTAATTAGGCGATTTTGCATTAGTCAGCAATAGGCCGCAGACTAAGTGGCTACGCAGCGATTAATCAGCGGGTTATATTTGGTAATGTTTACAAGTATTTTGGGTTTAAAATTGTAATAGTAAAAGGTACAGGGTGTTAAGTTTTATCTTAACCAGCTGTTCAAAAAATATTTATTTTAACCAAACTAATATGATAAACAATTCAGATCAAAGCCCTATATCAGCTAACAAACTACCTGCATAACACAAAACAAATATATATTTTAAGTGTTAGGTTTTAGTTGTTACTTTAGTCTCTTAATTTATTGCTACCTAGTGTCTTTTTAATTCTTACTCAAACTTTGGTGGGAAATATATCTTTCACACATTGAAAAGCTGACTAATCTCTAGGCACCAACTAGTCAGCCTAGCAATTTTTAGAACATTGTATCCATAATTTCCGTAAGACTCCATTGATCTCCACAGATAAGCAAAACATCAAAATCCCTATTCTACACGGTTATCTGTGTAACTCCCTCACATCTCAATGACAAGTTCGCACGTTAGTTTCGTTGCATTTCAAATTCCCAACCTCCACCTAGAAACCTTCGATACAATCACTTAGAGCTATGGTCAGGTTCTAAGTACATACTTGTACATACAGAAACAATATCCCAAAATATAAACAAAGACTAGTACGATCAAAACCAAACTAGCTACCCAATTAGGCTCACGGGTAACGATTTTGGGACTCCACTGTTTAATATGCCATTTGGTTTGAACAATAAAAGGACAAACGTGGAGGTCGTTTATCAAAATATAGATTGCCAAACCAATTTTCCATTTCCAATCAAGAAATACACCACACATGCACGCGTCCAAACCACAAGCCCTAAATCCAAATTAAATATTCCAGATGAAAATCAATAAAACAAGCGACGACCAAATACTCAAACATCAAATTCACCGAATTCAAGCTAGTCGAGCAAAAAAAACACGATCACCTAACGATATTACCGACCAATTGAAATTCAACGATCTGCCTAAAGCAGTGACGGATCAAATCTTTACCCAATAGCGAATGTTATGAAACGAATTTGGAGTTATTAGATACTTACCGAGAGAGCGGAATCGATGTTCTCGAGTGTAGACGAGGTGGAAGTGGGTCGAAGGTGTTCAAGCAGAACTCTCTGTCTCTCGATTGCTTTCTCCATATCTCTCTCTCTCTCTCTCTCTCCCAATTGGCGTTAGATAAGGAAGAAGCAGCAGGGGAAGAAGTGTTGGGAATGCTTGACGGGTGCTTCTTCCGAGGTGACCCAGCGTGTCAATTGCTAGGATTAAAAAAAATACAGAAAGAATATCCCAAAATATGAAGTAAGAACTGTAAGATTAGTACTCCATCCGCCCCATTTCCGTAATTTGCTACAGATTTCAACTTTTTAAGGAACTGTGATGATTGCTTCAAAGTATTTCACTTTTCAAATATTCCTTCCAATTTAAAATTTGATTGATAAAAATAGATAATACTAGTTCCATTTAAACACAGTGACAGAAATAGTATATTACCATGATATGATTAAAAAGGAATAAAAGACTAAAAAAATGAAATAAAAGACTATTAAAATACAAAAATAATAGGTACACACCCTCTCAACCACTCTCCACCACACCCTCTCTCACATGTGTGGTGGGGTCCACTGGGACCCACCGGGTGAGCCCCACCACACATGTGAGAGAGGTGTGGTGGAGAGTGGTTGAGAGGGGTGTGCACCTATCATTGTTCATTAAAATAGGGTACGGGGTTCTGTAGTGAAGGGCTCACTACAGGGTTGTAGTGAGCTCATCCAGCCGTCTATTTCCGTAATGAACGCTTGAATTCAATTCAAACATTGAAGACTCGAATCATTTCGGTGTAGAGATCGACGGCCGGATGGGGCTCACAACAGGGCCTTGCTTCCATTAAAATGGGATGGAGGGTGTACATAACTTAATATTTTAGAGGTGTTTTCGATGTACATTTACGCATCTAAAGATTTATTTTTCATCTAAAGTGCTTGCATGAGCCATTTTTGGGCCTTTTTCCAGATAAACTTGAAAAATTAAAATATAATATGCAGGAATATTTTGAGTTATGCAGAGTCCGGTACCCTGGCACTTTCTTGTGTCCACCACTGTTCACATTCATGTTAGGACCTACACATACTATACCTGTTTAGCCTCCCAAATGGGTGTGAGTTTGTGTGTGTTGTCTTTGCGTAAGACTGTGTTTGGAAGTTAGGAAAAGAAAGAGAAAAGAAAGGAAAATAATTAAGAAGGAAATTAGAGGGAAAATTGAAGAGAAAATGGGAGGAAAGTTAAATAGGAATTTAAATATTTTCCTTCCTCTTTTTCTAGAACCAAACAAAGGAAGGGAATTTTTTTAAATTTTCTCTCCCTTTCTCTTCCTTCCCCTAAGAACCAAATAGAGCCTAAGCGTGCGCGCTAGAACAAATGTTGAAAGAAAGTGTCCG
Source organism: Vaccinium myrtillus (assembly GCA_016920895.1). Classification (NCBI taxonomy): domain Eukaryota; kingdom Viridiplantae; phylum Streptophyta; class Magnoliopsida; order Ericales; family Ericaceae; genus Vaccinium; species Vaccinium myrtillus. Next base: position 9,916,590 of record CM029271.1, read on the forward strand.
GCCCTCAACAACCCTTGGGACATCATTGTTAAAATCGATAACTAAATTTCTGTTATTGTAAAGGGTTAAATGTGTCCACTTCGGGTTGCTTAGGCTTTAAGCTATCTTTTTTTTTTGGGTTCAAATGATAAGAATGTTATTTATAATCAATTACTACTACATTGGAAAAAGATGATTATCTCATCCTAGAAGACTCAATAACAAACGAGGAGGTCTAGCTTCCTATGTCTTCATACCAGAACCTCTACGCCAACACTTGCCAACTTGTCAGCCACTGCATTTGCCGATCTACGAACGAACCGGAACCCACAATTTGCAAACTGATATGATATCGAGATGGGGTGTAGAGATTTCAGATGGCCGGCTACACTTCATGGGGTGTGGGGAGAAGGGTGGCCCCACACCCCATGTGAGAGAGGTGAGCAGATCATTTTTTTCATGACATTTTTTCTACGAAATGCCAAATGTCCTCAATCAGAACTTCCACTCCTACTGGGCACTTCACCTCTTTGTTTAAAATCTTCACAACCTATTTGTGTTGCTGTGATTCGGGAAAAGACCGACCTACTAATATTTCTGTTATCAGGTTTGAGCCATTTTATAGATGTGTCCCTGATGTAGGACAAGATTAGGAAATTTTTTTTTTTTATTTGAATTTCTTTTAGAATTAGATTTTAATTAGGAATATTTTTGTTTAGGTTAGAATTATTAACTTTCCGTATTCTGTTTGATTTTTATTTCCAATTTTATTAGGATTTGCTTCTTCTTTAATTAGTTTGAGTCCTAGTCGAATTAGGATTTGCTTCTTTTTTAATCAGTTTGAGTCCTAGTCGAATTAGGATTTGCTTATTATAAATAAGGATGTAACATTTCATAATAATTCAATCATCAATAATATTTCTAGAGTTCTCTCTATTTTCCTTGTGCGCAAGGTGTTTATCACTGCTCTTGTGGATTCAAGGGCTCGTCTGTTAGAACGATATCTAACCAATTCTTCTACTAGAATGATATCTAGTCACCCATTCGTCTACTAGAACGATATCTAGTCTTCTCAATTTGATCAAAGATTTCCTCTGTATCGGATAGAATATAGATACTTACGAATACAGATCACAAGTCACTTATCAATTAATAATTAGATTGTTTCTTTATGCTTACTTATCAAATGGAAAAATGCATGCCGCAAACCAAATGTCGATTAGTTAAAGAAATCTTCTAAGTATTTTTGATAAACAAATAACTAGTCAAATTTTGTTGGCCATTGAATTTATGTCCCTTATCAGAGGCTATTATCAAGGGAAGTCATTCAAATTAAAATGCTACACACGCAACACACAGACACAACAGTTACACAACACACTCACATAGCATTTAGTGTTAGCAATTTTCTGTCAGTGGGTCTACATAAATCATAATTAGATATTATATATTGTCGAATAAGGTTTGAGTGGTATCGGTATTACCCCTTAAGTCGTGATCATCTAATAAATATGACCGAATAATTGACAAATCTCTGTTACCTGTGCGTGTTTGGGTTATATCATGTGTGTTAAGTGATGTAGGCTTATTATTAAGTGTAGAGACCATTAAAGGCCCATTAGGATTTCATCTATAATGATGAACTATGATGGAACGAATGCCTATAAATATGTGGTTAAGTCCCACTCCAAACTCAAATCTCTTTTCTCATACCATCCCATTATGTGTGAGACTAAGATCAAGATCAAGAGAAGGGTTTTGGAGGTTGAAGACCAAAAACCACACGCAAGGTTTTCATCCTCCATAGCGACAGGTACGCATCCGCTATTATTATTTTTAATGTTTTGACATGAGTTCTTGGGTTTAGGGTTTGTTGTAAAATCCTAAATTTAGGTCCTACACGGATCCGGGGATCCCGTAGTGCGCCTCCGCAATACGGGATTGTAGGGCGGCCAAAACTACGTCGTTTTGGGTGTAGAAAGAGAACACCACTACGTAATCCCTCAAAACTATATCATTTTAACCTAGTTTTATTTGTTGAATTCCAAAATGTGAGCATTTTTAAGTGGGTGTTTATTTTCTTCAAAATAAAATTTGATTTTTTATTTCTTCTATACTTGAACATATAAGTCACCTATTTTAGACTGGGGTTGGTTTGTTTTTATTTTATTTTAGGAGTAGAAGTTTTTCCACCTAAAACCTAGTTCTCAAAACAAAAAGTCCACAATTAAACACATTTTTAAACTTCTTAATTTTTGGGCTTCCATCGGTTTTGTAAAACTAATGCCCGTTTGAGATGAGAAGGGTTACAGTGTATAAGAATAAGAGTCAAGATGTGTAAATTGCCAATTATGTTTAGAAATTCTAAATTATGACACTTGTTTTATTTAGGGGGCTTCTCACAAAAACACACCTACAATAGTACTAGTTAGTGTCCGTGCCTAAAGACACTTTGTAAAAACTTATTTCTACAACATAGATGAATTTTATTAGCCAATGTTGTCTTGTACAAATTTAAAGTCACAAACAATTTTCTAGATTTTTAAAAGGCCCACAAAAAAATAAAAATATTAATGTTAAACTTGACATAATCCCAAGAGAGAGAAAATGTTGTGATTCTAAACCGTTGTTGCACACCCAAAACGACGTAGTTTTGGCCGCTCTACAGGCTACAACCCCGTAGTGCGGAGACGCACTATGGGATCCCCGAATCCGTCCTAACACTTTTGTGTGTTGTGTGTAGCATCACAAGAATCATTTTATAGAAGATCTATATTTACCCTAACCCTGTCTCTCCGCTCCATGTGATTTAAATTCGTAACCAATCAGTACTTAGTGATGATTGCATGCATTTTGTGGAGGGTAGTTTATCTCGAATATCCGGAGGAATAATGATGTGTGCCGGAATGAGACCCGGGGGCGATGCCGCACTACAACCCTGTACTGTGGCACGCGAGCCATTGATCTCGGCAATCAACGGCTCAGATTTCATCTCGGCAATAAACGGCTCGGATCATGCAAGTGCCAAGATGAAATCCAAGTCGTTGATGGCGCGATCAACGACTCGGATGCCGTACTACAGGATGCCCTGTTCCGCCGGAATGGGAGTTGGCAGAACTGAACGTTTCCAATTTCCATCATCCATTCGCTCACTACTCTGTCCTTGTATTCTAGCGACATTTATCCTCTGCTTTGGGATGCAGTTCATTACGGTATTCCATGAGATCCAAGCTGTTAACAAGATCTCGATCATGCCTTGTCAGTCAACGTTGGTTTGATGGTCAACAAAATCAATAACTCGTGTTAAGGGTATACTAGCGAAGTACCGCAATAAATCTCAATGAATACGAGATCGAACCACATGGATCCGGTGCATGTATTGTTAGGATGAAACATGTTCTGTCAGAAAAACCAAGAGAGATTTCTGAAGTTTTGGTCCAGACGGGGTCCCGGGCGGTCTGGACGGAAAGTGCAGAAAGTTGTCTGCAGGTTTTTGGTCCAATTCTGAAGTTGCAGAAATTTTGGTCTGGACGGTGTTCAAGTCCGTCTGGACGGTCGGGGCGGAAAAAATGCGTGTTTTTGCATTTTTTTAGGGTTTCTGATGTATTGTGTCGCTTTACTCTATAAAAGGGACACTTAGGGCAGCCCCCATTGTAACTTTGATCATTATTCATCATAGTGAAACACCCCAGCACCCCGTGGAGTACGATTAAGCAATCAGCTTAAGTCGGAACCACGCAAAATCTTTGTCTTGTTTTTTCTTGCTTCTCATTGTTTTCTGTTCTTGGTTTGTTCTTCGATCGTTTGTGTTTGTCTATGGGTTTAAAGTGCGAATCCATAACAACTGGTATCAGAGCTCTGGGTTAGGAGGTCAAGGGTTTACATGATGGCTGAAGACAAAGTCAAAATCAAGAAGTTCAATGGTACGAACTACGCGTTCTAGAAGATGCAGATGGAGGATTATGTATCAGAATGATCTGTATCTCCCCATCGATGGCAAGAAGCCAGACGAGATGAAACAAGCAGATTGGGATGCTTTGGATCGCAAAGCCCTAGGGACTGTGCGACTAAGCCTCGCGCCGTCAGTTGTGTCGAACATCGCCAAGGAAAAGACGACATCAGATTTGTTCAAAGCCCTAGAAAAGATGTACGGAAAACCTTCAGCGGTGAATAAGGTATATCTTATGAAAAAGTTGTTTAATTTAAAGATGCCCGAAAACTCTATTGTTGTTGAACATTTAAATGAATTCAATACAGTCACGAATCAGTTAGAATCCGTGGGTATTAATTTTGATGATGAGATCAGGGCTCTTATTCTATTATCGAGTCTACCAGAAAGTTGGAACGGACTTGTCATGGCAGTAAGCAATTCCTCCAGGTCTGCAAAGATAAAATTGGAGGATGTTGCAGGGTTGATATTAGGAGAAGAGGCTCGGAGAAGAGCATCGGGTGAGGATGTTGCTTCGGGTTCAGCACTGAGTACGGAGGAAAGAGGCAGGTCTACGAATAGAGGTGGCAACAAAAAAAGGCAAGGGAAGATTGGCGTCCAGGAATAGGGGCCGAAGTAAATCTCGTGGAGGAGATGAGGGTTGTTGGAACTATGGTCAGAAGGGGCACTGGAAGCGAGACTGCAAGGCACCGAGAAAGTAGTAGAACGGGATCAATCAAGGAGGTAAAAATACTGTTAATATTTCTTATGGGTTTGATAATGATGCTTTGATTTGTTCGTTGGATTCTCGCAGTGAGTCTTGGATTGTAGACTCTGGAGCTTCATTCCACGCTATTCCATGCATGGATGTGTTACAAAACTATGTGTAGGGAAATTTCAACAAAGTGTATTTGGGCGATGATGAAAGCCTGTAATATAGTTGGGAAAGGAGATGTGCAGATTACTCAGACAGATGGGACAGTTCTAAAATTGAAGGATGTTAAACATGTGTCTAGTCTCACACAGAATCTTATTTAGTGGGTCAGTTGTCAGAGAGTGGAGTTGTCACATCATTTACATCAGACGCTTGGAAGATGAGCAAGGGGGCCTTGATTCTTGCTCGTGGTAAAAAGGAAGGAACCTTATATGTATCTACGGGTACTTACAGCAGTATCGTGGTGACAACATTAGGGGTTGATTGCGCTACGTGGCATCGTAGGCTGGGTCACATGAGTGAAAAAGGGATGAAAGTAATGTTGTCAAAGGGAAAATTGTCATGTTGTAAGTCGCCGGATTTGGACTTCTGTGAGGATTGTGTTATCGGGAAATAGAAGAAGGTCAGCTTTACGAAGGTGACAAAGACTTTGAAAACAGAGAAACTGGAGCTGGTTTCATATCAACGTGTGGGGTCCATCAAATGTACCCTCTATTGGTGGCTCACGTTATTTCGTCACTTTTATTGATGACTCTACTAGAAAATTATGGGTTTATTTCCTTAAGCGTAAATCTGATGTGTTTGATGTTTTCAAGAATTGAAGTGCATTAGTTGGGAATGAAACAGGGAAGAAATTGAAGTGCCTGAAATCTGATAATGGTGGCGAGTATTGTAGCAGTGAGTTTGAGGCTTATTGTGCTGCGAATGGGATTCAAAGGATGAATACAATCCCAAAGAAGGGTTACCTAAACAATTATGGGCTGATGCAATGAATACGACAGTGTACTTGATTAACAGGGGGCCTTCAATTCCTTTGCATTGTGGATTGCCAGAGGAGGCTTGGACAGGTAAAGAGGTAAATTTATCCCATTTACGAGTTTTTGGTTGCATTGCCTATATGCATATAAAATTGGAGGATAAGGATAAATTTGATGCTAAGTCTCATAAGTGCGTGTTCATAGGCTATGATACTAATAGCTATGGGTATAAGCTGTATGATTTTGAAAATCGAAAAACACGCAAAAGTATTGATGTGGTATTTAACGAGTCTGCTTTGTATAGAAACAGACTAAGTCAACCTGAGGAGGCTGATGTAAAATCAGACTTTGTAGAGTTTGAGGGGATCCCTGACAGTAATGTTTTAAAGCCTCAGGATACTAATATGCAATCTATTCCACAAGCAGATGCACAGACTCCTCCTCTCAGAAGGTCTACACGTATTGTAAAACCTCCAATACGTTATTCTCCATCTTTGCACTATTTATTATTAACTAACAGTGGTGAACTAGAATGTTTTGAAGAAGCATTGTAGGTTGAGACCAAGGAGTGGGAACATGCGATGGATGATGAGATGGATTCTCTCTCATCTAATCAGACTTGGGAATTGGTTCAATTACCCGAGGGGAAGAGAGCTTTGCACAACAAGTGGGTTTACAGGCTTAAGGAAGAATATGAGGGTAGCAAGCGATTCAAGGCAAGGTTGGTAGTCAAGGGTTTCGACTACACTGAAATCTTTTCTCCTGTTGTTAAGATTTCTACTATCAGATGTGTCCTTAATATTGTGGTTGTTGAGAACTTGCATTTAGAGCAATTGGATGTCAAAACTGCTTTCCTTCATGGGGATTTGGAGGAAGATATTTATATGCATCAGCCAGAGGGTTATGTTGTGAAAAGGAAGAAGAATCAGGTATGCAAGCTGAGGAAGAGTCTGCATGGGTTGAAACAGGCTCCGAGGCAATGGTATGAAAAGTTTGATACTTTTATGACTGCTACGGGGTTTGGTAGATGTCATGGGGTTCATTGTTGTTATTTTAAGAAGCTCGGCACATCGTATCTCATACTTTTGTTGTATGTAGATGATATGCTTGTTGCAGGTTCAAGCATGGATGAGATTGTTAATCTCAAGGCACAATTGTCCAAGGAGTTTGCAATGAAGGATTTGGGTTCTGCGAAGAAAATCCTTGGGATGCGAATCAGTAGGGACAGGGCAAACAGGAAGTTGAAGTTGTCATAGGAGAAGTATGTTAAGAAGGTGCTGAAAAGGTTCAACATGGAGAGTGTTAAGCTAGTTAGCACACCCTTGGCAAGTCACTTCAAGCTTTCGAAGGAAAAGTGTGCAGTAACGGATGAAGAAAAGAACTATATGGCAAAGGTTCCATATGCCTCGGTGGTAGGCAGTCTGATGTATGCCATGGTTAACACAAGGCTAGCCATTACTCATGCAGTGAGAGTTGTCAGCAAGTTCATGGCTAATCCGGGCAAGGAGCATTGGGAAGCAGTCAAGTGGATTCTGCGTTATCTGAGAGGTACTTCAGATTTCGCTTTGTGTTTTGCGGGTTCTGATATTTGTCTGCAAGGTTTTGTGGATTCAGATTTAGCGGGGGACATTGATAGTAGGAAGAGCACTACATGGTATGTGTTTACATTGGGCAGTGCGGCATTCAGTTGTGTTTCACGGCTACAGAAGATAGTGACTATTTCCACGACAGATGCATGAGTATGTTGCAGCCACAGAGGCATGCAAAGAGATGGTATGGTTGAGGAGCTTCATGAAAGAGTTAGGTAATGAGCAAGGCAATTCCAAATTGTTCAGCGATAGTCAGAGTGCTATACATCTGGCGAAGAACGCAACCTTTCATTCGAGGACCAAGCATATCGACATAAAGTATCACTTTATTTGCTCTTTGTTGGAGGATGGGCAGTTCACTTTGGAGAAGATTCATACAAAGGATAATCCGGCAGACATGTTTACAAAGGTGGTTACTGTGGAGAAGCTGAAGTCTTGTTCAGCTTCTGTGGGTCTCTCAGCTTGAGTGAGAGACTGGGTGCTAGTGGCGCTGATGAATGATGGTGATGGGTGATCACCATTGACATTTGGCGGGAGTGTCAAGGAACAGTTTTCAAGTGGGAGAATTGTTAGGATGAAACATGTCCTGTCGGAAAATCCAAGAGAGAGATTTCTGAAGTTTTGGTCCGGATGAGGTCTCGGGCGGTCAGGATGGAAAGTGCATAAAGTTGTCTGCAGGTTTTTGGTCCAGTTTTAAGTCGCAGAAATTTTGATCCGGACGGTGTTCAAGTCCGTCCGGACGGTCGGCACGGAAAAAATGCTTGTTTTTCCGTTTTTTAGGGTTTCTGATATATTATGTCGCTTTTGTAACGCCCCATGTGGACCACTGGACCAGTACCCTGATTTGATCCTCTAGCCACACCACATGGCCCAAAATGCTTAAGCTCAAGGTACTAGTAGTAGCCCACATGGTTTATTATATATCCAAGACCACTCATGTAAACAACCAATGTGGGACTAAACACCATCTACCCAAAAACCTGGGGTAACGCCCCATGTAGACCACTAGCCCAATACCCTGATTTTATCCACAACCACACTAAATGGCCCAAAATGCTTAAACTCAAGGTACTAGTAGTAGCCCCACATGGTTTATTATATATCCAAGACCACTCATGTAAACAACCAATGTGGGACTAAACACCATCTACCCCCAAACCTGGGGTATCACAGATTTACTCTATAAAAGGGACACTTGGGGCAGCCCCCATTGTAACTTTAATCATTATTCGTCATAGTGAAACACCCCAGCACCCCGTGGAGTACGATTAAGCAATCAGCATAAGTCAGAACCATGAAAAATCTCTGTGTCTTGTTTTTTCTTACTTCTCAATGTTTTCTGTTCTTGGTTTGTTCTTCGGTTGTGTGTGTTTGTCTGTGGGTTTAAAGCGCGCGAATCCATAACATGTATGAACCACATTGATCGATCGGGTGCATGCATCTATCAACCGTGTCCAAAGATGAAAAATTTGCATGCCGAACGAGTACCGCCACATGGTACCCGATGTCGCCGCATCCGAGCAGTCCAAACATGTTTTGGACCGCTCAAATTATGTGCGGATGGGTTCCACGTGGTAGTACCCTATCCGCATGCAAATTTTTCTCATCAGGAGCAAGGTTTAAAATAAGGAAATTGATGATACTATGTTAAAGGGAATTAAAAATTCGATCAGGTAAAAAAAAAAATATCATTAATAACAGTGAAACTATATATTAAGGCATCAATAATCGTCCACTAATGTCTTCCTTGCATTTAAAAACTTTTTTTTATTATGAAATACGTGGTCACCATAAATTTATTCATTCTTTCTTTGTTTTTTTTTTTGTTTACTTCTTTTTGTTCTTCATTATTTCATGAACAAAAGAACACTAGCACTTTCCTCTAAAAAAATCACAATTATTTCCCAACAAATATCTTTCTTTGTACATTGATCAAGTCTTCCCGCCAACAAAATAAATACTACATAATGGAGGGGCATAAATAATCCGGGTGTCCTTTTCTCTCAACCAAGGTTTAAGAGTGAGCCTAGGATTACCCATCCGAGACAAAACTCATACGGGTGCTCTGGACCCTATCCAAACGAGCCACGTGAGGGAGATAAGATAGTAGATAGTATTATCTATGGAGAGTAGACCCACATTGATGTGACATTTACGAAGGGTGAAATTGCTTTGAAAGATTTTGGTAAGGGGAGTGATTTCTACACCACCCAAATTAATTTGTGAAGTTTTTATGTGCAAAAGTGTAAAAAAAAGTGTCAAAAAAAAAGCGTGAAGTTTTTATGTGCAAAAATGTCAAAACAATTGTCAAGAAAATCTTTTAGTGAAGTTTTTATGTGCAAAAGTGTAAAAAAAAAAACCAAAAAAAAAAAACAAAAAAAGGGGTGTTGATATCAATTTGTGGGTGTAAAAATCAATTACCTTTTGGTAATAATTGGCAATAAAATAGTACTTAGTTTATTTTGTATTTGAAATGAGGGCATAATGATAAATTAAATATTCTTTGGTGGATAAGCTTGAATTAAGAAGGGGTCGGGGGACTATTTATGGACACCACCCTGGCTGTTCATAAATAATCCGATTTATGAGCAGGGCCGGCTCAGGCCCAAGGCCCACAAGGCCTAGGCCTAGGGCACACCAAAAATGGCTCAAATTTTGGGCACTCCAACATTTGGTACAAATGGGCTTGACTAGAACACTTTTTTGGGCCAAATAAAAAAAAAATCCACTATTAGTTATAAAAGAGTCCAACCATTGTGACCCAACATTTAAAAGAAGCCCTCTAAAATTGGGTGTAGCCCATATAACTCGCCCCAATCCGTAATAGTGGATTTTTAAAAAAATCAGTCAAGCCTGATTGAAACCTCCTGGAGGCCCACTAGAACCCCAAATAGTGGATACACCCAATTTTAGAAATTGGGAATCCCTGGACTAACAAGCGGCAATACTACGTATTGCTATATTGTCTTTTCACAGGGATTGCTGTAGGACTAATAAACTAGGAATTAGGATTCTGGATTAGGAATTAGGAATTAGGATTCTAGGAATTACGAAGATCTATTAATCTATTATATATTAATAGATTAACACATGACGAAGTAATTAGGTAGTAATTTTCTCATCTTCTTGTTAGAGTTTCGAGTAGGTTTTTATTTGGGATTTCTAAATTGACACAAGTTCTTGAGTTTTTCCAAGTAACCAAAAAGTTGTTGATCAAATTTCACTATTTTCTAGCAGATAAAGTCGTAATATTAATTCCAGCATATCAAATTTCTTACTTATTATAAGTAGTTAAATGAGCCATTTTGACCCAAATTTTTTAGAGGAAACTGAAAAAACATATTTGGGTAACACTAGGGTTTAGCATTGGCACAACAAAGGAGTTTTGACCCAAATTTTGTTTTTAAAAAGGCACAGGACTGGAATTGCTCTAAATCATTGTTAAATTTAGCTTGTATTAATTCCCTTTTGGACGGGGAGATTGTAGTAACAAAAACGCAGAAAGTTTGGTTGAGGAATACGAAAATTTTTAGGACACATTTTTTTAATTAGGCCTAGGGCACCCAAATAACTTGGGCCGGCCCTGTTTATGAGGGATTGGGCCGGATTAGGAGAAGGAGGCATAATGTCATCCAACCTCCTTTCTTTGCTCCTAAACCATAGATGTGAGTTATCCGGCCTCTTCATCCTCCAACCAAAAGAGAAGAGCCCCCTAAGTTTTTGTCTACAATATGGAAGATGAAGACAACATAGCTTTTGTTTTGCCTTGTGGAAGAAGACAAAACAGGGCCGGTTTTTAGTCCCGAGTAAGCAATTTTCCCACGTAACTGATCATTTAGTGTGTTGGAAACATCAAAACCGACCAATCGTTAATGCTTTAGTCCGGATTGGGCATCTCGAAGTATGCTCGACGTTCTTTCATTTTGTTAAAAGCATTTGCGATATAAAAATAACATAAATACTTTCAGGGATGGAGTCCAGATTTTAAATTGGATGTGACACTTAAAATTAATGTTCTCCTTCCATCCTATGAGGAACAAAAAACCGTGTAATTTTTGGATAAAGATAGAATATTTTGTGCATTATTTTTAAAATTTCTCGACACCAAGTGAAAAACGTGAGTTAGTTCTTTAATTTAATGTTAAGAAACATAAGTAATTATAAACCAAAAGTGCTGAATTTTTTATCCAAACAATTACACGCTTTTTGGTAGTAAATTATCTTCATGAGACAGATGACGTAATTACTATAAAAGGTAGTACAAGTTATTTATATTAGTCAAAAAGTACTCCCTCCGTTCTAAATTAATAGTCCATTACGAAAAGTCGTGTCATTTTTCAAATCAATTTTTTTTGATTGAAACGGTGGGACTTTGGTTCAAGCACTTCTAACTGTCCGATTGAGCTGAAATTTTGTGGGGCCTATTGGAAAAATGTTCTAAGAATAATGAACGGTTCGGATCACTTGTGTGGGACCCAAAAGTGGGTCCCCGAAAGCGCTCTGTCTGTTTTCTGTGCACTCCTCTCTGTACCTGTAGCATCCTCCAATAAGTTTTTCACCGGAGGATATACCCTCATGACAAGCTATACGTGTCCACAAAACGCTTACAAGATGACACATGTAAATTACACTTGTCAATCCATCCTTTCTGCTTCAACAACCTATCAACTTGCAAACACCACTGGCATGATACGAGCTAGGACAGATGCTGGTCTGCACTTGTTAACAAATCCTTTCTCCCTCAACAATCCACCAAATTGGCAGCCCCAAAGGTTACCCCACTTCATTGGATGGTTTGTTTCTCGTACAATTGACTAAGTTTCGGTTCTTGAAGGAATGACCATAAAGATGTAAGTTTTTGAATCTCTTAGCAGAGGCGACTCCAGGATTTTAATTCAGCGTTGACAAAAATACATAGCGTGTCTATGATGAAAAATTGTATTGAAAAAAAAAAACCTCTAGCTAGGTAAAAGAGGCATCCCATCACATCGTTTGACGAACAAAGACTTCAACATATTACAAGAAACCACAACAGGTCTTCATATTTTGAAAACGTTAATATAGCTTTATTATCAACACTTTTAAACATATTCTTCTCAATGAACGTGCCCAAGAATCATTCAACTATTCATCTTCCATCTGGTTACGCAATCGGGTTTTTATCAATTTTATCGACGAAAAGTATACGGAAAAGTGTAAACTGTATTGGAATAAGTGAAAAGTGTATGAAAGTGTGTTTTTTTTTGTCTTTATGTGTGCTTATTGTCAGCTTATTGGGCTGACAATAGAAAATTCTATTATAATCTATAAACACTTTTAAACATATTCTTCTCAATGAACGTGCCCAAAAATCATTCAACTATTCATCTTCCATCTGGTTACGCAATCGGGATTTTATCAATTTTATCGACGAAAAGTATACGGAAAAGTGTAAACTATATTGGAATAAGTGAAAAGTGTATGGAAGTGTGTTTTTTTTTTGTCTTTATGTGTGCTTATTGTCAGCTTATTGGGCTGACAATAGAAAATTCTATTACTATAATCTATTCTAAAATATAAAGGGGGAGAAGCCTTTTGGTGTGGATCAGTTATTGATGCTAGCTCACATTTTCTCCTTTCCAAACTGCCACACAAAGTACAGAAAATTACACTTTACCTGACCTTCGAATAAAAAACCGTAAGGGCAAAACAGGAAGAGGCCACATACACAACACCCACGTACAAAGTTGTACAGTTACCACTGAGCAGTTAACACCATCTGCAAATTCTCTCAGAACTCGAAAAAGGCCAAAAAACCATGGCTGTCTGCCAATGAATGATCAACTTTAAAAGATGGGAGAGGAGTAATTTGCACAAAAATCCAAGAGACCACCGAAGGTACCTCTGACTTTTCTCTACTTTTGGTTCCTGCTTCATTTTTCTCCATGCATGGCTATGCTTTGTCCACGTACATGTGTTGTATGTGTTGTCTCACCATTCCTCATTTCACTTTTCTACTCTGGCCATTATTGCAAAAAACGAAAAGAAAAAATTAAAAAAACTCCATTGACCAATTCTAATGTATTTAGAGCTCTTGAAATCTGTATACGGCAGAAAAGGAATTGGCCATGTTTTTGTTTTTTTTTATCTAGGAAAAATGTCGAAAAGGTCTGAAATTGGTCATGTTGGAGAAGTTCATTTGCTGTCTGATTGCGTTTGAGATGTTAAAATTTTGAAGTCTTGAAGCTTCATTTCAATAGTTGTATGCCCCAGACTCTCTTTACTTGGATGATCAACTAATTTGTATCGTTCTACATATGTGAATTAATTACTTATGTAGAGCATAGAATATTAACATTTTAATGTAGTGCTCTGTTCATGTCTACTTAACTTTTCTGCCTCGTATATTTTTAACAATTTAAAAATTGCATTAGAGACTAAACCGGACTATTAAAATGTTACAGAGGGAGTAATAAACTTCTTAGTATTCCTAAAAAAAAAAAAATCTAACATTAAGTAATTGGGTCGACCCAAGGGGATGTAAAGTATAAGTTAATGGAACAATTCAGTTCCACATGATGCATCTTGGGTTACTAGGAAGTTGTTCCTCTTTACTCGGCGTGAAATATTTTACAATAGTACGATAGTACTTTAAAAAAAAATCTCCGTATATGTACTTTTAAAATCTCCGCCACTTCATGTTTACTGCACAGTTCCAATTTTTTCATTTGAATGGTATTTTGTGAAAGGGAGCCTACATTGTATCAATTTGCATTCATATAAAAAAACTTAGTTTTAATTAGAAAAAACTAAAACTGATGAATGCCTACATTGAGTAGTGTTTATTCAAACGGCAAACTAATGAATGCCTCATGCATTTACCCCATTTTTTTTCCCTATTCTAGCTTTTCTATTGCAAGGGACAAATCAAGATGGAACATGACTAATCCGACCAGCTCCAACAACAAAGATCACAGATTCATATGAATTCAAATCATATGTTGTAATATATACAAGAATGCGAAATAGAAAAATAGTATACTCGCTTTGGGATAATTGTGCAGATGAGAAAACTACGGTGGATGAAACACAAACGGAAAATCAGGTAATTAGTTATTTATTGATCATATTGCTTCTTATTAGTACATTGAAAAGTAACTATTTAAATAAATTTATAATATCACATTTCTCCAACACTGCATTCTTTGTCGAACTAACAACATCGACTTCAATATCTATGCAGGTCATAAAGATAAGTCTTTATTGTACAAAATGGCATTTCTCCGTTATAGCTAACACAATTGATTTACAAAATTTGATAGAAGAATACTTGGGGATTAGATCGTGGACAAAGCGGTGGCGACGGCGGCGTTAGAATGATAATGTATTATTTGATTATTATGTGCAATTTGTCACATTACTTTGCTTAAATATATAAAATATAGCTTTTTTTTAGGGGAAAAAATAATGCAATGCACACATTATCAAATGATAAGCCGGATACTTTTGTGTCTTTTCCTTTTTGTCAAAGTTCGACGTGCACACGCATCGCGTGTGCCCCAGTCTCTAGTATTATATATTTGGCTTTCATGTGTGATATATATTAGGCTTTATGTTTGTTTTATTTTGTTAGGGCTATAACAAGTTGGTTCAAATTTAGTTGAAAATATTTATTTTAACCTTGTACGAGTAATCCAGTGCCGACAATACTAAAAAAAATTTAATTTATATCTAAATTTAATTTTTTCAGTGCAATTTTTGAACCCAGCGATGTCGCTTGACATCGCTACTTATATACTAGAGTCGCCTCCTCTCTTAGTCCCGGCATGAACAATCTTTTTTTTACTGTTAAACTAGAGACGGGACTAACTAGTCGAGGTAAACGTAAGTTGCTCCGGACTCCTCTAACCGTCGTCGAAACCAAAAGAAAATCTACCCAATTAGCACAATATTCATCAGGTCGAAGCTCGTGGCACCTGAGAGAAACAATGTACCATTCGAAACAAAACAAAGTATTCATTCAATTACCACAAAAATGCATCTTTGCATCTTGTGGCACGTGGGTTCAACAACCCTCCCACAAACAAGTGTGCCAAAAAAAGACAGTCCTATCTGCACGTGTCATTAAGGGACACCCTTGTGTCCACATGATATAGAATCTCTGAAGGTTTTGGAATTCGTGGGGCCCATATGTATTAGGTGGGTCAAGAATTGTCCCACCGAGTTGTTCTCTCCAATAGGATGGTGTAAAGCCCACATCGGCCATGTTCTCACCCACGTGCCGACCCACTGATACTAGTACGGTAGTACCCGCTTCTTCGTTTGAAATGAAAAAATTGGTTTTTTAGTTTTTTACATTTTGTCCTTATTCAAAAAAAATTGCATTTTTTAGTTTTGCGTCAAGATTTTGTGATTTCTGGATTTATATGGTCGAAACGAATCCAAAACGTATAAAATTATGATCAAAAGTAATAGTTTTTTGAATAAAACCGAAAATAAACCAAAATAAACCAGTTTTTTGGATTATTTTTCGTCTTTATTCACAAAACTTTAAGTTTGGCTAACAATTTTATATTTTTTAGATTCATCTCGTCGAGACAAGCCAAGAAACCACAAAAAATCGACCGAAAACTAACAAATGCAATTTTTTTTGAATAAGGACAAAACGAAAAAACCAAAAACCAGTTTTTTTCAATTTAACAAAATCAGGAAGCAGCTGTAATGCTATTCCTTGTCGTTTCCAAATACTCCTACCCCTCCGCCCGTGTTTGTTAATCTATTTTCGATATTCGTGTCGTGTTTTAGATTGTCTATATATTTCAATTTCTCTAATGGGGTTCATGATTTGAAAATTTTCGTATAATAAAACTAATTAAGATATATTAAATAAGATCCTGTGAACACCCCGCGGAGTAGTCCACGAAAAATGATTGTAGTTTTGGAAAATGGTTTGATTGATTGGATGGAGTCGTCACCCGGGTTTGAGGACCGTACCCGAGAAACAATTTGAAAAATGACTCTTTTGACCTTGTTATGGAAGATATTTTACTAGTCTCGCCAAAATGAGATTTCTTGGGTCCGGGAGCTAGGTTACGTGAGAGGAAGAAATTTAAAGCAACCCTCACGCCCGGTGTAACTGATAAGCCCCAAATGATGTATATATCCGGGCTTATCTCGCTCATTGTGTTCACACACACGTGCATTTTGTGCCTTTATTCGATTGATTTTGCGCGAGTTGTGTTTTTTATGAGTTTCAGAAAATCGGAGCTAAAAGGTGTGTCCAAAGCTCCAAATAATCCCCGGTTGCATCCGGAAGTACCCAAGGTCCCGTAATGCCATGGAGGACAATCGCCGAAGCTTAGAAGTCGATTCAAGAAGCTTTGGAAGGTTCAAGGAAGGCCCGGAACAAAAGAACAAGACATTTGGAGTTATGAGCCTCGAGAAAATCTGACCAACCGATAGAAAAAGGCTCATTTCTCTCAAGTTACAAAGGATATGAAGATGAGGTCAATTGGGTTTGAAAGTAGACTCATAGAGCTTTCCAATGGTTCAAGAACCGCCTCATTCCGAGTTCGGACGAAGCCGGGGCGTGCCCGCGAAGTTGGGTCAAAAATCTGCCTGAAGAATTTCACATTTTGAAGTGAGATACCGGTAGCTTGATTTTGGGGATACCGGTATCCCTGAAACAGAAGGTCATTTTGAGCGAGATACCGGTAGCGGCAAAAATGGGATACCGGTATCCCTGCAAATTTTCTGCACTTTTTGAGCCCGGTCTAAAATATCTAGTGGCACTTTTGTAATTATTTGGCACGACTTTTGGGGCCTTTATAAGGTCCCCAACCTCAGAATTTTAGGGTGATCACTACCTAAGCTCTCTCTCTCTCTACCTCCATTAGTTTGTAACTTAATATATCTCTACCTTCTCTCTAGATTTCATGCATTTTTCACTTTGCTTCAAGGTAATTCTTCTTATCTAATGTTGTAGTACGTATTGAGACCTTCATATAAATCTAGTTTATTTCCGTTTTTGTCGGTTAATTTGTTTTCTTGTTTTTCTAGCTTCTTCCTTAATTAACTCTTGTTTCTTTTGGTTATTAGTTAATTTCTCAAAGTTTAATGTTGTAGGCTAACCTTTAATCTTCCATAAAAATCAGTTTATAAAGTCCGTTGTCATGTTCTTTATTTCCTTTATAAAAATAGTCATGTTTTACTTGGTAATGATCGAGTAGTCGTTTTAGGCTCGGTCTCGGGGTGATTAGCACCCCATGACTTAGGTTCATTCGCTCTCCTCGCCATAATGCAAACATTGCTTGTTAATCAAAGAGATAGGATTAATTTTATGTAACAAAGTTCGGGTTTGTTAATCTCTTTGATCACACGTAGCCAAGAGTTTACCTACTTGGCACGTGTGATGCTTAGGGCGATGTCAATTCGGCCGTTTGCCAAATGAACCAAAAATCCTAATCTTTGATAAACACCATTTCTAGTCGAATGATTTTAAATTCCAAATCTTCCGTTCGGGGTTGTTTAACGACGTCCCCGAGCCGGTTATTTTAGAGGAGAATGAATTGGCCTAAGTCATTGGTGTTATGAACCCCTTGACTTAGCCTTGTTTAAATTAGTCTTTTCACTCTCGCGTCATTCACGAAGTTAAGTGAATTCCACCCCCAAACTACTAAGCCAAGTTTGCCGCTTTAAGGCTAAAACCAACATTCGCAAGTCAACTCTCAACCCAGGTGCATTCGGTCCCTGTGGATTCGACCCGGTCTTACCGGTTATTATGCTACCGCCGACCTAGCCCTACGCTTGGGGCGACACCATCTACGATACAATCCAAGGTCGCAAGCAGTAACCACCGATCTCTACTAAATGCTTAAGGGATTTTGGAAATGTTGTTTGAATGGACTTTGAATACATATTCATGCGAAAGCACGAAAATGTATCAAAAAGATCAATGAAATGTATGTGGATGCTTGTGCAAAATGTCATGTATGGACGGCTTATATGCATAGAACGTTGAAACTTGATCAAATCATGCTCAAACTGCTCCAAGGTGCCTCAGAAACTGATCGTACTTGCCACACCTGGATGGTAATCTGGGCACCTGGATTAGGTAAATCCAGGCGCCTGGAATAGGTGAATCCAGGCGCCTGGAAGGCTAATCAGGCAGAAATTTCCCCTTTTTCAGGTCTCAAGGCAAACACAAATGCAGTCTTTGATGCTTACTCCTACATGTATATTGTGATGTTTAATACTATTGTGAACCAAATGAATCCCAAAAATCAAATCTAAGAAGATGATTCATGCTAGAAATATCATGACTTGAAATGTTTTATGTATGATATAGGATGGACCAAACTGATTTTCTATATGTACAATGCTTACTATGTGCCATAAAAGAAGTACTAATGCTTGAAATGAAACAATGCATCATGAAAAGAACAAAAAATTATGATAAGAAAGAAGGGATCCAGGCGCCTGCATCATGCAAGTCCAGACGCCTGGATCAAGTACTGGAGCACAAAATAAAAACCTCTTTCTATGATGTTTAAGACTTTTCCCAAACTCTAATCTAGCATGGAAGACCAGATAAAGCTTGGTTGATGTCCCCTCAGGGCCGGTTGAGCACTTTTGGTAGAAAATCTACCTTGAAACTTGATTAATGAACTTGGTTGATTGGTTTGGGTGATTTATGATGGTTGAGTAGGCTGGATTTTGGTTAGTAGAATTGTATCAAACTGACTTTGAGTGGTTTGGTTGGGGATTTGATTGTGGATGATAGAAGCATGAGGATTTTGGGTAATGAAAAGTAGGTTTTTAGGCTAAAAGTGAGTGAAACTAAAGGGGATCAGTTTGGGGATGGAGTTTTTGGGTGATTTTCAGCAGAGTAATAGTAGAGGAAGGAGGGAGAATTGGTCTTCTTGAAATGGAGTGGGAGGGGGGTATATATATAGGCTTGAAAGGGTCCAAAAAAGGCCATTAGAACCCTTAGGGGGGCACACTAGGGGTCTATTTTCCCTCCACTTACTCTAACAGATTTCTGTAGAAAATCCCCAAAGAATCCTCCAAGACGATCCTCCCCACTCATTTCACCTTGGGATTCAAGTATCTGGAGTGAGTCCGGGCGCCTGGAATAGGGAATCCAGGCGCTTGGATTGAGTCTGGACGCCTGTAATAGGGGAATCCAAGCGCCTGGATTAGGAGACAGCACAACATATGAAACTTCGCGGGGCTGCTCCGGGTGCTACCGAACTCCGTTTTGCACATGGTTTGAAGCATTGGAAAGCTTGTCAAGTCTTCTTTCTAACCCAAGTGGTTTGAACCCAAGATGATTGGTACATCAAAATTTGTGACCATTTTACCCTCCAAGGATCTTGGACTATGAATAAAAAAATAAAGGATTGGATTGAGCCCTTTGTGGACGGCGCCATGTGATGCGTTTAGGAATCTTAATTTGGGGTGTCTATACCCTTATATTTATCTGATTGAGCTAAAATTGTGCAAAAAAATTTTGCAAAAAAATTCTTAAAATTAATTAACGGGTTGTTGTGTGGATGGAAGGAGACTAGGCAAGGTGGGTCAACTGACCCTACTGAATTAACATTCCTTACAGGCATATACATATATTTTTGGACATTTTAATAATTTTGCCCAAAAATCTTATAGTCTATTCTCTATGTACTTATTCTTGGACCTTGAATGGTTCACTGAATCGCCCGTGATCTTCTTTTTTTTGTTGAGGTCCCATCACTTTTTAATACACACTCTCTCTCATGCGAAAAAGTGGAGCCAAATCACAACATATAATTTTCTCACTCTTTGTCAAATTTTCCTTAATAATTTTTTGCCGATCGAAAAAACATATAATTTTCTTTTTTGTGGTCCCACTATTTTTCAACTCCCGTCTTTCTCTCTCACTCTCTCTTTGCCTTACATACAACTTTGTCCTTATATATATATAGATCTCTTTCAGTTTAGTATTATACTGTACTCCATCGGTCCCATGTGATAGTTTCCTACGAAAAGATGTGCAATTTTCAGATTAAAATGAAAGTACTTCTGTTCATAATTTTTTAAATTTTTTTGCACCAAAGTTTTTAGTAGGGGACTATCAAAATGAGACGAGAGTATACATATTCTTGACCCCAATGATAAAAAAAATCCTGCGTTCAACCATGTTTGTGTGAGACCGAAAGTGAATCCCACATGGTTTTTTTTTTTTTTTTTGAACACGAGGCAAATGTCAATACGACAACCCAAAGACAGAAGCCCGAAGGCAATACAGACTTCATCACTATAAAATGGAATGAACCAAAACTACCAAACAATCAAGACACAAGCACAACACTAGTAGGATCCCACATGGTGATCACAGACCATTTGTGCGTGTAAAAGACCTCCTTCCGATGATTCTCCTTACTAGTAACTAAGGCTGTGTTTGGATGACCGGAATCTTGAGTAGGAATAGGAATATGATTACTGGGAATTAAATTCCTGGGAATTTTCTTGGGTGGGAATATGAATATGATTATTGGGAATCTAATCCCTAGGAATTTGATATCTGGAGTAATTTTATTTTGGTGTTTGGATTAATTTAATAATCTTACGTGGGAAACAATTATTTTGGAAAGTTATTAAAGTCCACGTTTCCTTTTCTTAATGAATGAGTCTGAAATCATGGGGTAATGGAGGAATCAGATTCCCACTCAGTTTGGGAATGTGATTCCTGGTTGAATGTGTCATCAAGAATCACATTTCTATTCCTGACTGTTCCATACACCGGAATAAAAAATGCATGAAATCACATTCCTATTTTTGTTTGTTCCAGACATTGGAATCATGAAAAAAAATGCATTACATTCTCATTTCTCTTCGAGATTGCTGCCATCCAAACAGATCCTAAGGTCTTTTCTTCAATCTTATTTGAATTTCCATCGTTTAGTGGGAAGAAAGAAAATTTGATTACTTTAATACTATGTCTGTCCCGAAAAAAAGTTCATACTCTGCCAAATTATGCATGAAAGTGATTTATTTATTTATTTTTATCAAAAATTACATATTTTTCGTAGTGAACTTTTTGGGAAAGAGGGACTGCATGTATGCATAAATCTTTTGAAATCAAAATGCCCGCCCAATGACAAAGACAATGACATCTCCACTCTATGTACAGGGCCTAACCACACTGTTTTACACTTATTTTCGTTGGAACCGATCGTGCCATTCGGTAATGAGAAAACATTATTTTCACCGGCGACGAAACCAAATGTTTCCTCCGAATCAATCATAGTGGTCCGTGTGATTGTGTACTAACTTACTCTCTTCGGTAATTTAAAATTAGTTACACTTATTTTCATACGGGACTATCGTGCCAATCTTTGGCAATGCCACCTGGCTTCCTTTTGAATAGCCTCCACTTCAAGTTGCACTTTTTCATCTTTATATATACCACCAAAAGGGACCCATACCCCTTGTTTCCTACCATAATGCAAACACTCTCTCTCATTCAAGCCATGCAATCCTGCCACCACTTCTCCGCCACCCTACCACCCTCCAAACTCCAAACCCAACCCAAAACAAGACACCAAAAAATCACATGCAAAATCCTCATCAACACTTCAAACAAGTCTCTCCCACACAAACTAATTCCACCACCGCCAGACCGCCACCCCTTGATCACACCACCGCCACTACCGGTGGCGGTAGAGCTGCCTATCCGCCCACACCTACCTAAGCTGAACCCACTACAAAAACTAGCAGCCTCTGCTCTAGACATGGTCGAGAAATCTCTTATTTCAGAAAAGAAACACGAGCTGAGCCGGACCGTTAACCCGGCCATTCAGCTGGAAGGGAATTTCGCTCCGGTCCAAGAACACCAGGTTCAGCACGGGCTAGAAGTAGTCGGTCGTATCCCTGATTGTCTACGTGGGGTCTACTTAAGAAACGGTGCCAACCCTTTGTTTAAACCAATCAACGGCCACCACCTGTTTGACGGTGACGGCATGATTCACGCCGTTAGTTTGGGTTTATTCGGTAACGGAGCCAGCTACTCCTGCCGCTTCACTCGCACGAGCAGGCTTCTACAGGAAGTCACATTGGGTAGGCCGATATTTCCAAGCCGATCGGCGAGCTGCATGGCCATCTTGGCTTGGCCCGGCTCGCTCTGTTATCGGCTCGGGCTTGTATCGGCCTCGTGGACCTGTCTCGAGGTACCGGCGTGGCTAATGCTGGATTGATGTATTTTAACGGTCGGCTTTTGGCCATTTCAGAGGATGATATTCCGTACCATGTTCGCATCACGGACGGTGGTGATTTGGTAACGATCGGACGGTTCGATTTCGATGGACAGCTTGAAGGGTCCATGATTGCTCATCCTAAGCTGGACCCGGTTACAGGTGATCTTCATGGGCTTAGCTACAACGTGCTTAAAAAGCCTTACCTTAGGTGCTTCAAAATCGGCACGTGCGGGAAAATGTCACGTGATGTAACAATTTCCCTCCAACAGCCTACTATGATTCATGACTTTGCTATAACGGCAAGTCACGTGATCATCCCGGATCATCAAGTAGTGTTCAAGATGTCCGAGATGATCCGGGGTGGGTCACCCGTTATACATGACCCGACAAAGGCGTCTCGGTTTGGGATTTTGCCCAAAAATGATACGGACGAGTCGCGAATTCAGTGGGTTGAGGTACCCAGTTGTTTCTGTTTTCACTTGTGGAATGCATGGGAGGAGAAAACCAAAGACGGGGACCCGGTTATCGTTGTGATCGGGTCGTGCATGACCCCACCCGATTCGATTTTCAACGAAAACAACGACCCGATCCGCAGCGAATTAACCGAGTTCCGTCTCGATTTGAAAACGGGCGGGTCAACCCAAAGGGTCATTGTCTCGGACCTAAATTTGGAGGCCGGACAAGTGAACAAGCAGCGACTGGGCCAGAAGACCCAGTTCGCTTACTTAGCAATAGCGGAACCGTGGCCAAGGTGTTCCGGTATTGCCAAGGTCGATTTGGGAAATGGAAAAGTGACCAAGTTTATGTACGGTGACCGGAGGTTTGGCGGCGAGCCGTGTTTTGTGCCATCGGGGAAGGTGGATGGAGATGAAGATGAAGGGTTTCTGATGAGTTTTGTGAGAGATGAGAGGAGAGAGATGTCGGAGTTGGTGATATTGAAGGCTTCGAATATGAAGCAAGAGGCTTTAGTTAGGTTGCCAAGTAGAGTGCCCTATGGTTTTCATGGCACATTTGTTAGTGCACATGATTTTAGTGAACAGGTTCTATGTTAGACACTCTTTAAAAGCTTCTTGCCTGATGTATTTGTTTATATATAGCTTTCTAATATTGGTAAATTAATTATGCTCTTGTTTGTTCAGTTGCTTGAGAAAAAGGTATTTTAGAAAATAATTTTTTGAACTTTTTTACACTGTCCGAGAGTAGTCACTGAGATCTAAGTGGTGCAAAAAAAAAATTAAAATTAATTAAGAAAGTATTTTATTTTTTAGGAACATTTAAAATGGGATGGAGGGAGGATTTTATTTATTCTTTTCGTCGAGATGAATAATTAATCTTAGGAACATTTAACGAAAAGTTAAAAAAAAAGAGTCCAATAAACACCAATATTAATAAATAACAAGGGAAACACTGGGCTAGAATGTAGAGAGAGCAGAGTATAGAGAGAGAAAGAGATGAAGATTTCTCCTTCTGCCGCATGTCCCCTCCCCCTTCCTCCAGCCCCTTCGCCCCTCTCCTCTCCTCTTTTGGATTTGCCAGTAACTCCCATGCATGGCTGGATATGTTCTCCGGTCAGTGAGGACGACCGGAATCTTGATTTTTGGACCAAGGGGAGGCCGATCTAGGCCTCTGACACCGACGGCGATGGCACTAGCGGTTTCCTTTTCTGCTGTTTTATTTTTTTGATTTTTTTGTTTCTTTTTTTATTGTTAGTTTTGTAGGTGGTTTTTTTGGCCGGCGGTTTTGTAGGCCGGTGGGTTTGTTTTCGGTTGTTTTGTTCACTGGTTTTGGGTCGGTGGTTTGATTTAATACAGTTCTATCTCTTTACTAAAAAACAAAGGAAATACTGAAATTTGTTTTTTTTTTTAAAATGTGTTTGTAACAAACTCCTCCAAGCAAAGGAGGGAGACCTAATGGTAATGCATCTCGTATGTGTAACAAAACCTAGTCTTGCGGAATTGAGCTCTGGCTTCCACCATTATCTTAAAGGCGTAGGCAGTTGGGTTTGACAGTGACGTAGTGATGACACAGTTAGGAAATCGAAACACAAATAGACGTGCGTAATATAAAAAAAGGGAAAAAGAAACGAGACACAAGATATATATGGAAAACCTGAACGTGAGGAAAAAACCACGGAAGTCACGCCAGTCCACTATGAAATCGAAAATAAGAGTACAATTCTTCTTGCAAGCTCTCTTAGATGTGCGTTTTTCTCTCGCCTCTCTATTTTTCTCTGAAAAACTGATAACTCTAATTATTAGCAAACTGCGAAATAAATAGGTCGAGCCCTATGACCGAAATTACACATCAAGGTCCAAAAATATTATTTTCGTTGCAGTCCGGAGTGCGGCTCTGCCCCCACACCCCCGGGTTAGACTACTACTGAAGGTTGTCTGCACCCCAATAGACGCGACTTCAGCATCGATAGTGGAACCAGTATTTTAGCTTCTTGCGGATCTACCTACACAAAACCCAGTCTTGAGTGGATGCTCAGTTGGTTTCTTCACTACTGTTGCTTTTCTTTCTTGCTTGCTATTTTTAGTTGATTGTTGTATCCTTGGACTGGTAGTGTCCTTTGAACGTGCACTGTATTTGTCTTTTATATCAATGGAATATTTGATATGTTTAAAAATCCAAAAAAAAAAAAAAGAAAAGAAAATCTAAACTGTAAGTGAGATGGTATCAAAGTTGTTAGGCACCATATATGATATACCCCATACACAATACGAAGGGTTGATTCTCACTAACATTAATGAATAACTAACACTTCTTGCATGTTGGAGTATTAGTTTAGGGTGCCAACATTGTTGGGATGCTAGCTTTGTATTGTAATGCCGTCTTACACTTCATCTTTTTAATCATTGTATCCTTGCATTAATTAATAAATTCTTTTTTCTATTCAGAAAAAAACTAACACTTCTTGCATGTCAAAAAAAAAAAAAAAAAAAAAAGGAAAATCTAAACCGTCTTGTAGTGCTAAGTATAGGTTTTGACAGGTTGCGTACTCCCAGCCACACCCTCTCTCACATGGTATGTGGTCCCCACATTTGGGCCCCACACCCCATGTGAGAGAGGGTGAGTGGCTCCCAGGGAGTGTATGTATCATTTTTGCTTTTATTTCATGGAGACCATTGGTTTAAATCCTTTTCTGATGTATTTAAATGTTACAGTCGTAGCTGGTCGCAGGAGCTCTGTTGTTTTCACATTGTATTTTCCACATTATGAATGAGTTTCTTGTCAATCTCAAAGAGAAAAAAGTGCAGGTTTTGAATTTGATTACCAATTCATTCTATAGTCCACGCCCGTTCTTCAAAATTTCAATACCACCAAGTCCGGTGGAAGCATTAGGGGGACAAAAAAAAAAGTCATAGTGGATTAATTAGCCGGTTCTCGTTACGTATCAGTTCGTATTCGATTCACGGACCGATTTACGGTTGATATCGACCGTTACAGGTTATTTAAGCAATTTAAAATTATCTTTTGGCAAAATATAATTTTTTGACAAAATTCACGACCGCTATACCGAACGTTCGATACTATAGAAACCATTACACTCAAACGTGACAATTACACATCTTGAAATTGTTATTTAAAACTACTTTTGTTGTTTCCAAATAAGTAATTATAGTCTATAAATGCCGATAAAAAAAAAAAAAAAAACCCATCAAAAAATTATGGTCTATTGTGTCACGTTTTTAATTATAACGCAATCGTTATATTTTGTTTATGAGAAAACATTTTTTACACCACCGGTGTAAACCAAAATTTTCTCCAAATCGATGGCATTGCCCCAAAATTGCATGTGGACACAAATTGTGTCCAAACCAATATATTCTACCAATTTTCCCACCGGGTTTATATTTGTTACACGTGGTCACTGATTAGTGTCATAACAATAATGTAATAGATTTGGAAGAAATTTTAGATTACACCGACGGGTAAAGAATGTTCTCCCTTTGTTTATTATTTTGAACAATGGGATATGGTATTTTCTGTCCATTTGGTAATGTGATGGCATTGCCCCAAAATTGTATGTGGACACAAATTATGAGTCCAAACCAATATAATTGCTTGGACTCTTTGGTCAATTTCCCCCCCGGGTTTATATTTCAGTCCTACACGTGGTCACTGATTAGTGTCAAAATAGTAGTATCATGTGTGAAAATCATGTGTGAAGGTTGACTATGAATAAATTTATTTGGTATTGTTGGGTGTAAAAGCAACAGCTAATATGGCAGACCTTATTTGGGATAATGAATGCTTTTGGTGGTGACAATTAAGTTGGGTCTGCCACTTTATTTTTGTATCATGGATTTAGTTATAATACAAAGTCGGTATTCAATTTTGACCTTTTATCGACTAGTCGTAGTGAGGACGTGACTCTTAGCGAAACCCGACAACCTACAACATTTTCTCCAGAATTTCTCTCTCTCTCTCTCTCTCTCTCTCTCTCTCTCTCTCATTTGGAACATTATATGCGTACGTACCATAACTCTTTTTCAAAAAACAATCTCATCATTAACATGGTTAATAGAACTATAAAGTTTGACTTTAACATGGTTAATAGAACTATAAAGTTTTAAACCAGAGACTAGCCTTAGAGAAGGCAAACTTCCAAGTCTCAGACTCTCGAACCGTTGAGCTAAATTCCTCTCTAACTACACAAAACCAAGTCTTGACTGGACTTGTTGGTTTTTCACTACTAATATTGCTAGTCTTTCGCAGCATTTTTTTTTTCTTTTTTGCTGTTTTTTTGTTGTTTGTTGTATCCTCGGACCGGTAGTTTCCTTTGAACATGTGTTGTATTTGGCTTTAAGGTTAAAAAAAGAAATAATAATAATCGTTTTGAGTAAGAACTTAGGCAATAAATTAAATTGGTAAAGCATTTTCTTACAAAATTGATGATCGCATAGTGACGACAAATTAAGATCCAAATAAATAAATAAAACACCACTAATAAATCACTTATCAATCGACTAATTGCCGTGATTAATGCTTGCATATCTACATTGCTCATAGAGAAACTCCCTCGTCAAGTAATTATTGGAAATTACCAGTAATTATTAGTCAACCTAGTACGTGATATGCTTTTTAATGGGTAGACAAAAATGTTGGAAAACTAAAATTACAATTATCCTCAATGTCTTCTATCCTTGTTTATCCTCGAGATTCTTCAATGATTCGAACAAGTGTTCCATTGCGTAACATACACACGTACAAATAGAAGAACCCCAGTTCAAAAGATTCTCTCTCACTTTTCGAGTGTGCTTGGTGGCAGAACCGGCTTTGGTAAGAATCCGGGGAGGCAATTACACCCAAAGGTGTTGTGTAGAAGTGGAAACTAATCTGTTTTACTCATTTTCTTACAAAAAGTATATCCAAGGCCCTGTTTGAAGAGTTAAGTGTGGGGTTTAATTCTGGGGTTCAATTTTAGGGGATTTAGGCTCTTTGGGGTAGGGTATAGTGGGTTTAGGCACTTGGATTTAGGCACTTTGGGTTTAGGGTTTAGACACTTTGTAATGGTTTTTTCTTCCTCCAAATAAGGCCCTTGGAAACTTTGGAAGTGTGCACAAAAATCAAGCAAAATGACGTAGTTTTGCTGTACAACACGGCACACAAAACCAACCGCATAGCACCCACCCTGGATCCCTTTGGTAAACCTCGAAAAACAACTGTTTTAAGCTCCTAAAGTTTTACTACTTTTGAGGGCTCAAAGTTATATAGGTCTATGTAATACTAAGGCCTACATAAAAATTAAAGTTAATTTATCTAATAATTTGAAGAGCCAAATTAAAATAAGGCCAAAGTGAAAGGGGCAAATATAATATAATTTGACCCCTATTTTGTTATTAAGAAAAACTAAGAGGGCCTAAGTGTCAAAAAATAAGTTAAAAGATCTACTGAGTACTAACTTAATTATTTTCGAGAATATCCTTATCCTACTGATTACTGTTTTTCTTCTATCGTTTTTTTTTTTTTTGTCCCCGTTTCAGTTGCTCTAGGGTCTATCCCTTGGGATTTATAGCCTCCCAAGTACTTGCTCTCCAAGCTACGGGTGGCCATACACGATCTGTGATGTCACCCTACATTAAACCGGGCACATGGCTCTCCGTGAATAACCTACCACTTGTACACGTATGGGTGACGCCACCCTTATCGCATCGGTCCGTGCCACACTTTCAGCCCATCCCGGCTCAGCACACTCCGGGTCTCTTTTAATTAAATAGACCCATATGTTCGTTGGATTTGTCCCACTACACATGTACTCCCTCGCCTCCGTTCCCTTTTTATTGTCGACTATTTTAATAAGTGTGTATTTTCAAAAGTTAATGGGTAAAAGTTTGTACAATTATTAGTGTGCCCTTTTGAAAAGTTAGTGGGTAAAAAGTTAATGGGTAAAAGTTGAGGATAATTTAGTAAAATGGATGTAAAAGTTAATGCGAAAGGTGTAAAATAGAGGTAAAAGTCGATATGAAAAGTGTAATAATAATGTTTTTAAAAAAAAATTGGATTTAAGAAGCAACACACTTAAACCTTAAAAAGGGATGGAGGGAGTAGTAGATAGCAAAATGCGACGTCTGACCATATAGTCAAATCTCTAATTAACAATGTATTAGTTAATCCTTTCTAGTTTACTCTCATTAGCAAGGGTTGAGAATACCTATGGTGGAAACCAGGGCCAGCCTTGAGATTTTCGTGGCCCTAGACGATAATGTAAACCAGGGTTCTATGTTTTTTCTAAAGGAAAAAAAATTAAAGAACCAACTTTTATTTCAAATGATAAATACCGTGTTCCATATTTTGTTTTTTTTTGTAATTCGTGTCTTCATGTTAATAAAAAAATAGTTTCCGGTCGTAATTGTTTAGTCTTATTGCAAGAATTAGAAAATAATTGAAATCGGCAAATTGATGCGAACATTTTTTGAATACCCATGGAGGTGTTTTATTTATTTTTTTCCTAATTACGACACCGGCAAAGATTTTTTAAAAAGTCGATAAACAATAATTGAAGGAAGAGAAAAAAATAATTTGTTTAGTCATTGCACTGACTCATGGTAAGAAAAAAAAGGAAGAGAACAAACTAGCATTAGAAAAGGAAAAGGAGAGGCCGAGGTTGGGAATCGAACCTAGCATTTCACATGAAAAATGCATGCATTTCCGCTGAGCAAAGTACTTCAATGTTACTTGTAGCGCTACATTATATATTTATTACTTATGAAAATATATATACTTAATTGGGACCCTAAAAAGAGGCTATTTTTGGTGGGCGCCAGACCTAAGCCTACCTAGCTGGCCCTCAGGGCCAGGCCAGCTGGAAACAACCAAATATAAGCACAAATGAACTTTCTGTGTTATTATCAGCATGGCGTTATTGGAACAGTAAAACTATATACTCCATCACGTGTGGCCAAACACTTCTACATAAGCGGGTGAAACACAAATGGAAATGATTATGCATAAACCCATGACAAACCTAAGAGATGTTGGCGAGAAAGGCTATGTTATCAATGTGTAAAATGTTACAATACATGAAACAGTGGTCATATTCAAGAATGTAAGTAGCAAACAGTGGTCATATTCAAGATTCATTATTCTATAGAAAGACTTGCAGAAAATGAAGTTAAGAAAAAGAACAAAATTAGAAGAAAAATAAAAGGCCTTTACTTTCAAGATTTGCATAGATTTTTAATTGACTACTTAAAAGACTTGAAGAGATTTTCATTTATTGAACCTTTTGACTTTTCTTTGAAGTTTTTACTGAGAACTTGGGCCATAGATTTGTGTTCACATTTTGTATTCACGTCGTCATAAATGAAAAGTAGAGAGAAAATAGATTAAGTTAGTTTGGACATATCTAACGTTTAATTGGACCCGTAAATGTAGTAGTTAGAGAGTTGATAGGATGGTTTTTGATAGTAATGCTACAGCGAGGAGAAGACCAAAATTGACATTGGATGCGGTATTACACAAAGATACGAATCTACTTAGTTTAAGTAAATAATTAACCCTTAACAAAGCTCAATGTAAGAAAAAAAATGTAGCAGACCCAATTGATTAGGACATAGGGCTCGGTTTGGTTTGATTATTTTGCACTAATTCACCTTTCCACATTGTAACTCTTTAAGTTGAAGTAGATTACGTCTATCTAAACAGTTCATGGTCATTTACTAGGAGCTTTCCATAATGTATCTAATATCTATACTACCGCACTAGGGAAATTATATCAAAGAAAATAAAACACGCAACTTAAGCATTGTCCAAAGAATCTTTACTATTGTTACAGTCATTTAGGGTAGTTATGAAAAATTTGAAAAATGAGGTAAAAAGTAACTCCAAACTAAAGAAAATATTTGACAAAATAAAGTTAATTTGACAAATTAAAGTTAATTTGTCTAATGTTAAGGGCCAAAATTTAAAATAAGGCCAAAGTGAAAGGGGCAAACATTATATCGTTTGACCCCTATTTTGTTATAACGAAAAACTTAAAGGGCCTAAGTGTCAAAAAATAAGTTTAAAATGGCTTATTGAGTACTAACTTATTTTCGGGAATATCCTCGCTCTACGGATTACTGTTTTTCTTCTTTCGGCTTTTTGTCCTCATTACAAATGCTCTTCTATTTTTTAGTGAAAAAACCGTACAACCCTCTTCTTAAGCAGAAGAGCGAGGATATTCCCGAAAATAAGTTAGTACTCAATAACCCTCTTAAACCGTACAACCCTTCTATTTTTCGAAAAATGGAGAATAATTTTAGAAAATGGTAGTAAAAATTGACGTGAAAGGTGTAATGATAATTCTTTTTAATAAATTGGATATACGAAGCAACATAAATAAAAAGGGAGAGATGGGGTAGATAGCAAAACACAAGGTCGGACCATGCAATCAAATTTGTAACTAACAATGTATTTAACCTTTCTAGTTTACTTTTATTAGCAAGGGTTGAGAATACCAAGGCTAAAGTTAACCATGTATATGCTGGAAACAATCAACTATAAACACTAATGAACTTTATGTGTTATTATCAGCATGGCGTTATTGGAACAGTAAAATTATTAAGCTACATATACGAAACACTCCATCACATGTGGCTAAACAATTCTCTATAAGCAGGTGAAACACAAATTGGTGATCAGTGAGGTTCGAACAATCGAAATGATTATTCATAAACCCATGTTAATTTTCTACTGCAACATAAACAAACCTAACATGTTGTCGAGAAAAGGCTATATTATCGATAATTAGCTACTCATCTAACTTCTAACAACTTTGAAACAAAAGGTAATCACAGAATTAACCTGAGAAGATTTTGGACACGAGAGTACCCCATGATTTCTTGAAATAAAGCATTTGTTAGAAATGAAACATCACAGCCGGCATTTTCCGTGCGGATTTATACATTTTAGTCACTTGACCGGTACAAAAAAATGTGATGTTTCATTTCTAACAAATGCTTTATTTCACTTGACAGTTACATTTCAGTCACTTGAGAGGGAAGGGGGTTTAGTGATAATTTTAAATAGATGAGCGGGTCTCTATGTTTACTTTTAAAGATGGGGTGTATCTAAAAAAATGTGATAGATGAGGGTAACACTTTCGTCAACTACCCGTAAAGTTCTCTTGCCAATTGGTCCACGCAGTTACAATTGCATCACATTTACCCTCAAAATTCAAAGAAATTTTGAAATGGTCATGTACCCTCAATTGACCAGTTTTCAGAAGCAAAATGGTCCACCAGGCAATTAGGATCCAATTATTTAATTGTTTCAGAGTTAAGACATGAATTATGATAAATCAAATCCAAGGCTCTGACCCTAACCTTCTCATAAATTTGACTGCTACTGCAATTTAGTAATTTTTAAGGGTGTATGTTTCACGCGTATGGACTATATAAACTTGCTCACGCAACATAAAGAACTGAAGTGCTACAAACCACATGATTCATTAATTCGGTCCAACATCATAGAAAACCAAACCATGTATGGCACATAAATCGTTAAATGAAATATTAATTTGAAGAAATAAATGTCCAAATCTTTTTTTATTCATATATCAAAAGCTTCCACATAGGTTCTTAGCTTAATCGAACTAACTTAATCAAGCCCAGTCATATTCTTTGTACCAAGTTGCATTACCATTGCTAAGATAGAATCCCTCTGGTCTCACTATCCAAACACAAGTAAAAGGTCCGGGTCTTTGGCATTTTCGAGCCACTGTTTCATAATAGAACACATCAAAGCTCTTTTCTTTAGAATCCCACCAAAAATGGCAGTAGTAGCGAGTGCTGGAGATTAGATTCAGCCTGAAGGACCAATTGAAATTCTCTCCGGATTTAATGTCATGAAATCTGAGATCATCGTCCCCAGATTGACAGTGAATCCTCAAAGATTTAGGGTTGTTCGGGACTGCACTGACGATGAACACATTGGTTGTGTTTGGTTAGATAGTTTAGTTTAGTTTTAATGATGTCAGCAGGTGTATTGAGTGGAGAGAGATAAAGAGAGAAATGAGGGAAATGATGATGTCATCAAAACTAAAACTAAAACTAAATTGGGAAACGAACAGGGCGTGTATTCGTCGGTAATGCCATTATCAACATAAGACACCACGTAAACAAAATGAAGTGCGAGGGTGATGAGTAAAGGAAGGAAGAAGCGGCTCATTGGGGAACAAAGATTTTCTTGAAATAATTTGTGTTTTTCAAGTTGTGGTCTTTAACTTGTTTCTTGGATTACATCCTACAGGTAGTTTGACAGATTTATATGATGAAACAGTCAATGGAGAGGGTTGATGAAGGTAAATTTTGGGTATCAGGGAAAGTATCATTTAAGAGGAAGCAACAAAAACAATAAAAAGGAAATGAAGTCAAAGACAAGAATGTAAGGAGCAAACAGTTTTCATAAAGATTAGAAAGACTTGCATAAAATGAAGTGAAGAAAAAGAACAAAATTATAAAAAAAGACCTTACTTTCAAGATTTGCATAGATTTTTAGTTGACTATTCAAAAGACTTGAAGAGATTTTCATTTATTGAACCTTTTCACTTTTCTTTGAAGTTTTTACTGAGAACTTGGGCCATAGATTTGTGTTCACATTTTGTATTCACGTCATAACGGAGAAGTTGAGAGAAAATAGATTAAGATAGTTTGGACATATCTAATGTTTGTGACTCGTAAATGCAGCAGTTAGGGAGTTGATAGGATGGTTTTTGGTAGTAATGCTACAGCGAGGAGAAGACCAAAATTGACATTGGATGCGGTAGTGCACAAAGATATGAATCTACTTAGTCTAAGTGAACAATTAACCCTAAACAAAGCTCAATGTAAGAAAAAAAATGTAGCGGACCCAATTGATTAGGACATAAGGCTCGGTTTGGTTTGATTATTTTGCATTAATTCACCTTTCCACATTGTAACTCTTTAAGTTGAAGTAGATTACGTCTATCTAAGCAATTCAATTCATGGTCATTTACTAGGAGCTTTTCATAATGTATCTATACGACCGCACTAGGGAAATTATAGCAAGAAAAATAAAACACCCAGCTTAAGCATTGTCCAAAGAATCTTGTACTATTGTTAGGGTCATTTAAGGTAGTTACAAAAAATTTGAAAAATGAGGTAAAAAGTAACTCCAAACTAATGAAAATATTTGACAATATTAGACATCAAAACAAGGATATGAATATGAATACGGGACACAATAAGAAAAATTCATATCTATTTCTAAATGCATAGTTTGTTTCTATAAGTTAGATTTACTTGAATAATACAAGCAGAAAACACTGAGTTCAGGGAGACCCTCCCCATGACTAGAAAAACTAAATTAGGGTTACCACTTGATGTAGAATGGGTCACATCCCTTCACGGCCCAAATAGCACACACAAGTCACACGGACTAACTTTGGCTAAAAGGCCCAAAAATTGTATGGTCGATGGAGGGCTGGGTTTCCCGAGTCAAGATGGAGGCTCAATTTGAAGGCATGTGCAGCTAGATTTCCTGAGTCACGTTTGCAAGGTCAAGCAGTGGTGCTTCAGCCTTACTCGTTGGTGTCGTTTGTGATCGCCCTGTGGAGAGCTGCCTCGTGGAGGGCGTTTGGGGAAGAGCGAGTGTTGAGAGAATTGCATATGTTATTGACTTTGATGGAGTTCAAGTCAATGTGGAGATTTGTTGGAATTTGCCTTGAATCCAACGTTCAGAAAAAACGAATAGTGTTTGTCGCGCAAGTTGCATTTTTTGTTCGTGGGTAACTCTCTGTAATTCCCGTCCTTACAGTATTCACGTCCGTCCAGACGGTCGGACTCTTTTGACCTTTTTTCTATACTTTCTTATCATATAAATAGCAACCTTGGGGATTGTTAGGTTTTAGGACTTTTTGAGTGAATCCCTTCGAGAGAGCCCCCAGGGGGTTCTTGGTAGAAAACTTGGGTTTAGTCCATTGTTGGTCTTTTCAAGGGATCAGATATTAGGAAGTTTGGTATTTGTTTCTATTGTATTTGTGAGACGTTTGATGCCATATTGGGTTCCACCTAGGGTTTGATTATCCCTATTGGGTTCCGTTAGAGATTTGTCCCTAGATATCTGTTGGGTGCTTCAAATTGAGTTACGAGTATAGCCAGCTCATTGTTCTCTCTCTGTTTATAGTGAATTCTCTTGCTCTTTTCCCGTGGAAGTACCTTCTTTCTTTGTGCTTGAGAGGAACCACGTAAATCTTGTGTTTTGTTCTCTTGTTGATTCGTTTATATTCTAATACTTTGGGTTTTAGCACAACAGCTCATCCCAATCCACAATCCGATCTTGAATAAAGTTTGACATAAAGGTGTCACTCAATAGTGGTATCATCTACCACATTAACCTCTAGAATTTTCTCTGGTGTCATATTTCCCTGAAACTCAGAAAAGTTGATCTTTAACTAGATTCCCAAAATCACTAATAAGATTAGGAACCTTGTCCGCCCTTGTCCTACCACTCGGCTGATAATTACTCGCCAAAGATTTGGTGAAAGAAACATCATCCAACACCTCCCTCCTTCTGACACCAACTTGAACAGGACGACAGGTATGCAACTTCTAGAGCCTCCACACCTTGGGTGAGCGAACCAAGCATCGCTTCTATTCGCTGCAACTATTCCTCCATTCGTGCTTCTTGCGCAGCTTTACTTCGTCCATACACATCTTCGGCAATAGCATAACAACTATAACGAACTTCTTGTCACTCCGTAACCCGAACAGATGCCCATGAGCTGAAACCGCTGTCAAACAAACCTGCATAATCAATGAGACAAACCAGACCCCAAAACAAAATGTCGACATGCATGCATAATTTTCTTTCTTCTTCTCAAACCCAACTTCCAGACAGATTTGGTTCCAAACACTGGAACTTTTCATTTGTTTCACCTCAACTGGGAAGAAAGAATCCAAGAATATTATCCAGAGACAAAGATCGACAATGCAGCTGCTGATCCACAGCCCTAGCGGTGCGTCAACTCCAAAATTCAAGTGAAGGACGGTAAGTGTACAAACACTTCAACATCCAAATTCATCCCTTTTTATGCTATATGCCAGACGCGAAACGTAAAAAGTTTCGTAATTGGTGATGTTAATGTTTCGGCAACTAGGGAAAAAGAGAACAGGCGACAACAGGAACAAACACCCCTCGTGGAAAGTCAATAACAGAAGGCTTACTACAGACATGTGTGAAACCAAACGAACCGACACACGGCACCTCCTGAATGAGAGCTTTCTAATTTGGCCCCGAAAGCTTCAATCATAATGCTGCCTAGTGTGTCGGTTTTACACAGGATTTGGGTCGATAGAGCAGTACTCTTTCAAGTATTAGGACACCTTTCTTTATTCTGATATTGGTTTGAAATTACATAATCCAAAAATCATAGTAATAATATTCATGGAAGATAGATACAGTCCAATGACCGGAATAAGGCGGCAAAAATCATAGTAAAACTGAATTGATCACAAAAGAGATCTGATAATAAAAATAAAAAACCTCATCGAGACATTAATTAGCACTTGAAATGAAAACAGTAACTGCTAAAGAATATCCAGAAAGGAATCTATATTGCAGCCGGCATTTTCTATGCTGATTTATACATTTTAGTCTCTTGACAGATGCAAAAAAACAGTTGATAGTTGATAGCATGAAGGGAAAATTTTACCAATTGGTCCTCGCATTAACAATTGCATCAAATTGGCCCTCATAATTTGAAATTTTGAAATGGTCATGTACACTCAATTGACCAGTTTCCAGAGGCAAAATGGCCAATCAAATTAGGATCCAGTTATTTCATTGTTAAAGAGTTGAGACAGATTATGATCAAATCAAAGGCTTTGATCCTAACCTTCTCAGACTCGACTGCGGCTACCATTTATTCATAAACATGCACACGAAACATGGAGAACTGAAGTTCTACAGGGCACATTTTACAGATGATTAATTCATTTAGTCCAAAAATAGAGTAAACCACACCATATAGGATACATAAATCAAATATTAAGCTGAAGAAATAAATCTCCAAATCATATTTACTCATACTTAAAAGCCATGGCACCACATAGTCTCTAGGCTTATCAGAACTAACTTAATCAAGCCCAGTCATATTCTTTATACCAAAATGAATTACCATTGCTAAGATAGAAGCCCTCTGGTCTCACTATCCAAACACAAGTATAAAGTCCTGGTTTTTGGCATTTACTAGCCATTGTGTAATAATAGAACACATCAAAGCTCTTGTATTTAGAATCCCACCAAAAATGGCAGTAGTAGCGAGTAGAGTAGATTAAATTAAGCCTGAAGGACCAATTGAAATTCTCTCCAGATTTAAGGTCATGAAATCCGAGATCATCATCCCCAGATTGACAGTGAATCCTCAGGGGTTTAGGGTTGTTTGGGACTGCACTGACGATGAACACAGTGTATTGGTCGGTAACGCCATTACCGGCATTTGACACCGCATATGCAAAATGAAGTGCGAGGGTGATGAGTAAGGGTAGGAAGAAGTGGCTCATTGCCTAACACAAAGGTAGTCTTGAGATAATGGTGTTTTTCAAGTTGTGGTCTTTAACTTGTTTCTTGATTGCAAGTCTATGCTACATGTAGTTTGACTGATTTATAGGGTGAAACAGTCAATGGAGATGAACACTATCACTTAAGAGGAAGCAACAAAATCAAGTAAAGGAAATGAAGTCAAGATTCATATCTAGATTATAAATTTTTTGTATAGAGGACTTGGAAAAAAATAAAGTGAAGAAAAAAAACAAAATTAGGAAACACATTTCAAGATTTGCAGAAAATTTTCATTCGTTTGAAAGACTTGAAGAGATTTTCATTTATTGAACTCTTCCCATCTGTTGAAATTTTTACCGAGAACTTTTGCCATATATTTGTGTTCACATTTTGCATTCACGTCATAAAGAAGTTGAGAGAAAATAGACTAAAGTAGTTTGGACATATCTATCGTAGACCTGTAGATGCAGTAGTTAAGAGAGTTCATAAGATAGTTTTGGATAGTAATGCTACGAGAGGAAGACCCAAATTGACATTGGGTGTTGTAGTGCGGCAAGATATGAATCTACTAACTCTAAGTGAACAAGTAGCCCTTGAAAGAGACTAATGGACAAAAAGAATTCATGTTGTCTACCCAATTGATTGGGACATACGGTTTAGTTTGGTTTGGTTAATTATTTTGCATTCACCTTTCCACATTGTAACTCTTTAAGTTAAAGTAGATTACGTTTATCTGAACAGTTCATGGTCATTTACCTTTTCATATTGTATAATCTACACTATCTCACTGGGGATATTATAGCAAAAAAAAAACACGCAACTTAAGCATCATTCAAAGAATGTTGTACTATTGTTATGGTCCTAGTTATTAAAAAAAAAAAAAAAATGAAAAATGAGGTAAAAAGTAACTCCAAACTAAAGAAAATATTTGACAAAATGAGACATCAAAACATGGACACAAATATGGATACGGGAGTGTTGAAATACTTTGGCCCTGTTCGTTTCCTAGTTTAGTTTTAGTTTTAGTTTTGATGACATCATCATTTTCCTCATTTCTTTCTCTATCTCTCTCCACTCATTACACCTGATGACATCATCAAAACTAAACTAAACTATCTAACCAAACACAGCCTTTGTAATTGTGTTGTCATCCTTTATAATTATGATGTCATCCTCTGTAATTAGCTGTAATTATTAGGTAGGCAATCAATCAGATTAGATAGGTAGCATAATTAGAAGATTTTTCCTTTATTTACTTTCCTTTATTTCTTCTTGTACTCTGCCTATATATTGTTCCTCTTTGTGAGATGAATAATCATATCGATCGAATATTTCGACATGGTATCACGAGCGGGTTCCAGGAACCTGATGTTCTTCTTCTTCTTCTTTTTTTTTTTTTTTTTTGTCGTCGATCATCGTCTAAGGTTAATTACCATTTTCGATCATCGTCGATTCTCTTCTAAACCTCTATCAATCGATCATTGTCTCTATTTTCTTTCTTCCAATCGGTATTACTGGAAACCCTAGCAACCACGACCTGTTACCACCAACAACGACCACCACTTGGTATCATCTCTCACCAATGATCATCATCAACTACCACCGGAACTCCATCGACCGTCGTTTGCCTTTCAGAATATCTCGACAACCTCTAACGAGCCCTGT
Organism: Vaccinium myrtillus; assembly: GCA_016920895.1. Taxonomy (NCBI): domain Eukaryota; kingdom Viridiplantae; phylum Streptophyta; class Magnoliopsida; order Ericales; family Ericaceae; genus Vaccinium; species Vaccinium myrtillus. Next base: position 9,955,664 of record CM029271.1, read on the forward strand.
TAGAGCCTTCACAAGGCTCGATATGTGGTCTGTTCCCTCACTGGCACTTCGTCTGTCTCCGCGACTCTCGCCGACAACCGCCAGTCATCGTCGGACCTCCGGCGACCTCCTGGTAGCCTCGTCGGACCTCTGCTCTCTCTGATTACTCTCAGATCTAGTAGTGTTTTGCTCTAAACCAACTGGGTCCCCACTGTTCCTACTCAAAAGTTATTGCGTAACGACTCCTCTCTTTTTCAATTGTGTCTTTATAATCTGAATTCATCATGAGTGAAAAAGAAAAGAAAACAGACACACCTGAAGCCTCAGAAACTAAAGAAATTATTAGGGATCCTTTTTCACGTCATTCTCTGACCACAATTAAATTAAATGGATCCAATTATCTGCCATGGTCACGCGCAGTAACTGTTGCCTCATCTACTGATCCTGCTTGGATACAACATGATTCGTTTATCATGACCTTACTTTGGAATAGTCTTGAACCGATATTTTCAACAATGTTGCATGCATTGATACATGCAAAGAAGTCTGGGATAATCTACACCAATTATACTCATCCGATCATAATCTCTCTCGTATTTATCAGATTTATCATAATATTTTCTCTTTTCAACAAGTAGATCGATCGATTGATGAGTACTTCTCCACCTTAAAGGGTAAGTGAGATGAGTTAAATGTTTACCAACCTCTCACGACAGATTTGGCAGTTCAACAAAAGTACATAGATGAATTTCGTGTTACCAATTCCTGTTTGGATTGAATTCAGAACTTGCTCCTCTTAATCCCCAGATTCTTTCTGGAAAGGAAGTTCCCACCATTGGTGAGGCCAGCCTTCGCTCGTGTTTGACAAGCTGCTACTCATTCGTCTAGTTTGGAGTGTCCAACTCCATCTTCTCTAGCTACTCCCACTACATACCCTATTTCATCTTCTAGAAATTTTGGCAATCACAATTCCCCCCACACTCGAAGTGGTCCCTCTGAACGAGGTGGTCGGCGTGGAGGACGTGGGGGGTGTGGTGGTCGTGGCACCAAGAAGTGTACTCATTGTGGTGCAACTAACCACGATGTTGAGTTCTATTGGAAGCTTCATGGCAAGCCGGCTTAGGCTAAGCAAACTACACTTGAGGGGGAGCCATTTGCACTTGCTCCTGCTCAGATTACTATATCCAAGACTGGGTATGATTCTATGGTACAAAGGGCTAATGCATCTTCTTCTTCTTCCACTGTGACCCATGTCGCCTCAGGTACTACTTCTCTTCACTCATCTTCTCATATTGGCAATTCTGGTGCATCTGATCATATGATAGGTGACTTGTCCCTTTTGACTAATGTTGTTACTCCTTCTGTTCCATCTTATGTCACTATTGCTGATGGTTCTAAAATTCTTGTTCGTGGCATTGGCACATATTCCTCATCTGGTCTTGTTTTTCCTTCTGTCTTATATTTGCCACAATTCCCTTTTAATCTTATTTCCATTCATAAACTTTCTCATACTCACCAATGTTCTATACTTTTCTATCATTCTCGTTGTGAATTTCAGGATCTAAAGACGCAGAGGATGATTGGTGGGGGGTATGAGAAGAATGGGATGTATTACCTTCAGGAGGAGGACAGCAACAACAATCATCCACCTCTCTACATTCCACTATTACACCCTATCAGTGGCATTGTCGTCTTGGGCACCCATCTTCTGTCAATCTTCGCAAGCTAGTTCCTAATTTACCTAGTTTTTCTCCTTTTGATTGTGACACCTGTGAACTAAGTAATCACCACAAAGTTTCTTTTCCTTTACGTATTGAGTCACTATGTTTAGAACCCTTTGGTTTAGTTCATTCAGATATTTGGGGACCTTCACGCACTACAAGTCTATGTGGTGCTCGCTATTTTGTTACGTTTATTGATGATTTTTCTCGTTTAACTTGGGTATATCTTCTCAGAGATCGGTCTCAATTATTTTTTCTGTCTTTTCAAGTTTTCATGTTGAGATTGTTAATCAGTTTAATGCTAAATTACATATTTTGCGGACTAGTAATGCCCAAGAATATCTTTCTCACCAATTTACGCATTTTAATGAGACTTATGTCATCATTCATCAAACTACTTGTGTCACCACCCCTCAACAAAATGGGGTTGCGGAACGGAAAAATGGGCCAATGTTAGCTGTAGCTTGTGCTCTCATGCTTCACATGAACGTTCCAAAATATTTTTGGGATATGCTGTTCTTACTGCTAATTATCTCCTAAATAGAACACCCTCTCGAGTTTTGAATGGCAAAATTCCTTATCAGGTCATGTTTCCTAACAAGGATCTTTATATCCTTCCCCCCAAAACTTTTTGGTTGTGTTTCATTTGTTCATAATTTATCTCCTAGTCATGATAAGCTTGATCCTCATTCTTACAAATGTATCTTTCTTGGTTACTCTTGAACACAAAAAGGATACAAGTGTTATAGTCCCTCGTTACGGAAGCACTTTGTGAGTGCTGACGTGACATTTTTCAAGACTATCCCATATTATTCCCTTGAAGGTGGACAGGTACCACCACCCGTTATGGCTGACCTTGGTCAATCTCCTTGTCTCCCTGAGCTTGCCACTCGACCACCAATTACACGGGTATATGTTCGTCGTCCTTCCGCTGTCACTCCACCTGCTGCTACTACAGATACTACTTTTGTACCCACATCATCTCCTCCAGCGTCTGCGGATCCTACTCTCGATCTTCCTAGTACTCATCGTAAAGGTATTCGTTCATGTACTTCCCATCCTATCTCCCATTTTGTGTCCTATGATCATTTATCTCCCTTTTTTGCGCTTTTTCTCTGTCTCTGTCTTCTGTTGTTGTTCCTAAGTCTTATCAGGAGGCTCTTTCTCATCCTGGCTGGCATTCTGCTATGGAAGAAGAGATGCGCACTTTATCATTGAATCATACTTGGGATCTTGTCCCCAAGCCTTCTGGAGCCCATATTGTTGGTTGTCGTTGGGTGTTTACTGTCAAACACAACCCTGATGGTACTGTTGATCGTTTGAAAGCTCGTCTTGTGGCCAAAGGTTTCACCCAAACCTATGGGCTCGATTACACTGAGACTTTTTCTCCGGTTGCCAAACTCAATTTTGTTCGAATTGTTCTCTCTCTTGCAGCCAACCTTGATTGGCCTCTCCATCAACTTGATTACAAGAATGCATTTTTTCATCGCGACCTCTCTGAGACTGTCCTCTCTGAGACTGTCTATATGGCTCAACCACCCGGTTTTGAGTCCAAGGAGGAGTCTGTGTGTCATTTTCGCAAATCGTTATATGGACTCAAACAATCTCCTCGGGCTTGGTTCGATAAGTTCAATAGTACTGTAGTGTCTCATGGTATGACTCGAAGTCAAGCTGATCACTCCGTATTCTTTAAAAAGACCACTCGTGGTATTGTGATTCTCGTGGTTTATGTGGATGACATTGGCATCACTAGGAGTGACAGTGTTGGGATTCAAGTATTGATTCGTCATCTTTGTTCCAGTTTTCTCACAAGGATCTAGGCAAGCTTCAATATTTTCTTGGCATTGAGGTTGCTCGTTCCACAGCGGGCATTAGTTTATCACAAAGAAAATACACTCTTGATCTCTTGACGGATACAGGTTATCTGGGTTCTAAACCTGTAGCTACTCCCATGGAGACTAATCTTAAACTCATGCCTGAGATGGTGAGTTGGTTGATAACCGTGAGATGTATCGGAGACTTGTGGGTAAACTTATTTATCTCACTATTACTCGACCCGATATCTCCTATGCAGTAAGTATTGTTAGTCAATTTATGACTCGTCCTCGAGTTCCTCATATGGAGGCGGTTGTTCGTATCTTGAAGTATCTTAAGAATGCTCCTAGACGTGGTCTTCTCTATAAGTCATCAGGACACCTTCGCATTGAAGGATATACTAATGTTGATTGGGCAGGATCTCCTGCTGATCGTCGTTCAACCACTGGCTATTTTACCTTTATAGGAGGTAATCTTGTGACGTGGAAAACGTATGAAACAGTCGGTTGTGGCACGTTCTAGTGCTGAGGCTAAATATCGAGCAATGGCTCATACTACCTGTGAGTTAATTTGGTTGCGCACACTTCTACAAGAATTTGGGATTTCTAAACAAGGTCCTACTCCTCTCTATTGCGACAACCAAGCTGCTATCCACATCGCCAATAATCCAGTATTTCATGATTGAACCAAACATATCGAAGTTGATTGTCACTTCATTCGGTCAAAGGTGGAATCTAAAGCTATTACTACTCCCTTTGTCCCTACAAGCTCTCAACTTGCGGATCTTTTCACCAAAGCACTTCCCAAGACTTCCATTGACTTTATTTGTCGCAAGATGGGAGTACATGATGTATATGCTCCAGCTTGAGGGGGAGTGTTGAAATACTTTGTAATTATGTTGTCATCCTTTATAATTATGTTGTCATCCTCTGTAATTAGCTGTAATTATTAGGTAGGCAATCAATCAGATTAGATAGGTAGCATAATTAGAGGATTTTTCCTTTATTTACTTTCCTTTATTCCTTCTTGTACTCTGCCTATATATTGTTCCTCTTTGTGAGATGAATAATCCTATCGATCGAATATTTCGACAGGGAGAAAACAAGAAAAATTCGTATCTATTTCTAAAAGCATAGTTTGTTTTTATAAGTTAGATTTATTTCAAGAATACAAGCAAAAACACTGGGAGTCCCTCCCCACTGCGTGAAAAACTAAGTTAGGGTCAGCAACTGATGTAGAATGGATCCCGTCCACGTTTCTTGACCGTTTGGACCATTCACGGCGCAAATAAGTCACACGAACCAACTTTGGCTAAAAGGCCTAGAAATTGTACAGTCGGTTGGAAACGGGCTTCTGGAAATACTCATCGCTGTTCCGACAATGATCATCGATGTTTTTCGACCGTTCGATGTCTTCTAGGATTCAAAAGGGGGATTTTTGCCATTTTAGGAAATAATATATTTAACATAACTTTTAGTAGGAAATAATAGATTTTGCTTATAACTTTTAACACACAAATGTGTGAGGTGTAGACTCCACAAATTTGTGTAATCCAGATTCGTGCTCCGTCGCCCCAGGGGCATTGAATAATTTCTCCTATATACCTCCCTAAATCGTCTACCATATGTCCCACCAGTGTACATTGAAGTGTTCTAGTTTACCCCGAGAACCTCAAACTGTTCAAATGAAGATCCAAACAGTGCAGGTGTCTATGCTACCTACAAGCTGTAAAACCATACCAAAAGATCTCATCAGCCAGAATTCGTTGAAGACAATGCAAACATGGGAAAAACATAAGCATCATCATTAATCAAACAAGCCCAAAACCTTAATGAAGCGGATCTGTAAAACTAGTGAGATGTCTCGCATATCCAAGTTCAAATTAAATGGATCTATGGCAAAAAAGCACAAACAGACATAAAATGTGCAAATGATACTTGCCAACACTTCACTGCTTAAAAAACAAAACTTTATAGGAAAAAAAAGCACAATCCAGAACAAGTACCCAAAGAATTCATCAGTGCATCCTGTCTGCCGCAACCAGTTCTCTCAAGTGCATCGCCGTACTCCTGAAAATTCAAGATCAATATATCAGTTTGCACAGAGCTCAAATATGGGAGCACATCTGGCGCATCACCATGAAACTACATTTTGTCCCCAAACAAATGAGAAAAATATAAAACTCCATAAACAATTGAAGTAAAGTTGATTATGGAGCAAGATAGCAAAGCTAACAATTCCAAGTTCCCAACCATCACGTTGCTTTTCATGGGTGCCTAGTACGATTTCTCACTATCCACGGACGCCACCAAGCTTATGCATAGGCCCATAGTGAAGACACCGCATGTTTTCAAGGTACACAAAACTAGATTAGCATCACGATGTCTTTCCCAATAGAAAGGCACCGGCTAAAATATTAAAGTGGGGACAGTTAACTAGACCATATTTCAAACACTCCTCAAATCTGAGATGGTATATTTTCTCCCTCTATTAGATGATCTTGCACCTATAGCCTAAGAGACTTGAAGTATCCCCTCCCCTCTTTCTTAATACATGCTACTCTCCTCATCTCCCATAAACAAACATAGCCTCAAATGCCGCTTCCCCTCCTGCCTGATCCACTCCATTCGAGCAAATACCTGTCAGTACACTCAGAATAACAACTCAACTCCTTTTTGGGGTGGGCTACATTATATAAAATTCAGGGGGGTACATTATATAAAATTTGGCATCTTAACCTGATGAACCGCCAAAAGTTCAATCGAGTCTCATGCTCTTTCCTTATTGGACCAGATATTGCCTTACTGACCTACCTAACAATACTAATCTTTGTTATTGCAGATGAAGTAGCGGAGGTCAGAAACAGATAAAATCACCAAATCTAGCAGGCAATAGTTTAGTACTAAAAGGCAGGCGACATGTGGCACAGTTACTAAGCTCTTTTACTAGTCATCCTTCCATATTCTAGGGTTTATTCAGAAATGACTATAAACTTGAGAAAGGAGAGTTGGGTGCAGAGAGCATATTCACTTTTAATAAGAGCGTCTCTAACCTTCCAACTTCTATTATGCACTGCATTATGCAAGGCAAGGGCCTATATATCAAGATGAAAATGTAACTTTGAAGAGGATAAGAGGCTAAATACTACACATAACCTCTTAAGCAAAGACATATAAGGGTCAAACTATTCTCTAGAGGGTAGCCAGAATCAAGGGCAGGCAGTTGGAGCAAGATAGGTGCACAGTAAGATTTTGAGATTTTGAGGTAACTGTATGGGTATTTGTCAAATCAAGTTCCCCAAGTGCCCAGGCCCAAGAGCCCTAGTGCCTGTGCACGCACGCACGTGTTTTTTTAGTTGATTTATGAGCATTTTTCGGCCGGCTCCTCCGTTTTCCGATCGTTTTTCGGCCGGCTCCGCCATTTTACCGATGTTCGGACTTTTCGTTACTTGTCGGATCATGTTTCCAACTATTGCTTGGTGACAAGCACACGTCGGGTCGTATTTCCAGCGATTCCCCGGTGACAAGCACACGTCGGGTCTTGTTTTTTCAGCGATTGCCTGGTTTCGGCATGCCCACAATGTGCGTTGGCCGTTGGCAAGCCTACCGTCTATACCAGGTGAAAAGGGCAACCCTTATAATAGCATTATGAGCTTTTCCCCATGTGGCAGGAATAAACATCTTTTCGTTCGAGCGTACATGGGTTTTTTTTTTTTTGTTGAGAAATAAAGTGTTTCCCAACGAAGTACCAATTGGAACATCGTCGTATAAATTAAGTATTGCAGTGCATTTTTTACAAATACCCATACAGTTACCTGATAGGTACCATGTACTTCTCCAACCCCATTTTTTAAGTACCCCTACTCCATATGACCTACTTTTTATTTTCATGTTCCATCCTCCAAATCTGTAAGTGAAGCACCTGGCTGTCACTACCTCAAGTCAATACCATAATCTGATAAGAAGTGCTTTTCAATTTATTCATAGTACTAAAACAAACACGACACGTTTACTACGCTAATTTAGTACTAAAACAAACACGACACGTTTACTAAGCTCTTCTACAATTCATGCTTTCATATTCTAAAGCCTTTTCCTAAAATGATTGTAAGCTTGAAAGGGGGAGTTCAGCGTAGGGAGCAAATTCAATTTATATAAGAGTCACGTTTCTAACCTTCCCATTGGATTTATGTCGAATATTCAAGTTCCTGTACCGAGAAAACGTGTTTTTGAAAAATAAAGAGGATATCTATAATTTATCAATTGCGCACTACACAAGCTCTGAAGTGGAGGATGTCTATAATTTAGAGGTTAGCCAAAATCATGGCATCGCATCCAGAGCAAAACAAGTTTACATTTAACAAATCAATCGTCATCTCTCTGTTGTTTTTTACTTAATTATGACACCAATTAATAAAGGGGATATCGATGTGCCCATACAGCTAGGACTAGCACGGGTACTGTTACGAGGTACGGGTACGGATCCTGGAACAGCATAAGGCAACAACCCAAAAAAGTAGGGTAAGGGTACGGGTACGGCGGGGTACAGTGATTTTTGTATGTATATCTTTTTACAATTTTGGCATGATTCGTTAGATATAACAAGTATATCATATTTTATAGATAGAAGCAAGATAACAAAAGCCACTAGCACTTGAACTTGAATCCATATTGCTTGATGGGCTCATCTTCCTATGAAATAAAGTGCAATAGCCTAGTTTTTGTGCATGCAACTATCATAAGTTTCAAGATGGAGAGTAAAAGATATTTCAAGGCCCATTTAAAAAATCGAAAAAAGAGTAGATTTTGACATGATAACGAGAGAGAAGGGGCACCAGGAATAATGTGAGAGAGATAGAGGAGTCGAAGTCGCTGGAGGAAGATCGATAGAAAAGATTAGTCAACCCTGCTCTTGTTTTTCCAAAATCAAGCTCTAGATCATTTTGAGTTTTTTCCCCATGCAGAATCTCTAAAGTTTTGAAAACTTTATGAATAGTCCCAAAAGTACCAAGAAAAGTACCGAACGAAGTATCCATAAACTCAAAAGTACCCAATATGTTTTAGGAGTACCCGGTATTTTGAAGTACCGGTACCGGGTACGGGTACTTTGGGGTTTTACAAGTACCCGTGCTTCATAGCCATACAAGTACCCAATACGTACCGAGTCCTTGTATCATGCAAATTTCTATTCCTTTTCCTTTACAAACAAATGTATAATGAAGCATCCCTAACTATCTCACTATTGTAACATAAAAAATATATTTGCACCTGCATGTGAAGATACACTTTGTAATATCCCCAGACTCCCAACTTATCCCACATCTTAACACTTGAGAAGTATAGTGTCCATTGTTACCTATGAACCTTATCTATAACCAGGCTCCTCATCAAGGAATCAAAAGAAAACATGCAACTCATTGTCCAATAATGCAAAAGAAGGAGGGGTAAAATCACCATAAACTACCGGCAAAAAATAATCGAAGGATACAGAATGCTGGAAAGTGGAAAAATATAGAAGGTTATTAGCCTGTTGGTAGTTGCTATCATTATCTGCATATCTATGCCCCTTGTCTATATCCATGCTCCTAAGCAAGTAATTCAAGAAAACAAGCAACTCATATTGTTCAAAAAACCTACAGGAGGAACAATAAAATGATACTGTATGGTGGAAACATGTCGAAGGTTACAAGTTGCTACTATGGACCCTGTTAGGCAGCATTGGGAAAGTGGCCAAGACCACCTGTTGACGGCCAGAAAAGTTGTCCCATACGTGTCCCAGTGTATCACCGGCGTGTCACATGTCCCCCAGAGCGCTTGACAAGGATACATAGATCTCTAGGAGCGTCGGTGCTTCGTAGAAGTTTGATAACGAGAACCCATATTCATTCGATATCAACTAGCCTGATCGAAATAGAAAAAACTATTTCTTGCATCTAAGGAGCCCATATACGGGACAAGGACATGATAAGGATAAGCGGACACATGATTTTTTCAAAACTAGGTCAAGTACAAGTTGAGAAATATATTAAAAAACATAAATTAATATATGTCTCCATATATATACTTGTAAAAATGATTTTTTTCAAAACTAGGTCAAGTACAAGTTGAGAAATATATTAAAAGGCTTATTTACCTTTTTAGTCCCCAAAGTATTCGCGAAGTGTCAATTTGGTCCCCAATATTCAAATCGTGTCTATCGAGTCCCCAATGTTCACAATGTGTGTTTAAGTGGTCCCTAAGTCTAACTCTGTTTGTGTCCACCGTCAACTCCAAGGTTATATCTGGTATTTCACTCCCACTTCATCTTCCTCCTCAAAACCCTAACTATGACCCATCCCACACCGGACAAGGCCAAAATATACCTGACTGCCAAAATATACACAAATCGCACACCGGACAAGTTTTGAAACCACGACTAGGGAACCCCTGACGAACTCCACTGCCGTGACTTAAATCTGGCTTTAAGAACCGATTTTCAGAGTAGCGCCTCAAGCACTTGGATTCCATAGCAGTACCTCGAACGGTTGAGCCATGGTGAAGCCGAGACCCATTCGTCCGAATCAAACCGAAAATAAGGGTGTACTGTTCGAAAACTCTTCAGATCCCCTTCTAAAATGGTGACCCATGACTGAACTCCATCTCCATCCCCACCGAGATAAGATAGAACTTCTTAGATCCCCTTTTTGGCTATTCCCTTGATCGAATCATGACAGAGTGAACCGCCCTTCCGTCGATTGAATCTCAAAATAGAGATTGATATGCCTTCAATCAGGATGATTGGGGCAAAGTATGAAAAATATCAGCAGATTTTGGGATGAAGAGCCAAAGCAGTTCCCACAAAACCCATATGATTTTGGCATGGCGGTGATTTTGGTGGCAATGGCGATAGATGCTGATGTAGTTCGTTATGGGCTGATTTTTTGTTTGATCAATGGGGGTGATGATGGCTGGAGGTGGAGGTTCTGATGGGCAATTTGCAGCGGCAGTGGTGGCGTGTGCTGAGGGGAGTTTTGGGTTTTCTTTGGGCTGTTAATTTTTTCCATTCTGGGCATTATGGCCCATCAGGTGTGGGCTTTGGCCCATTTTGGTTGGCTCCTTGCCAATCGTGTTTTGGGTCTCGGAATAGGCATTGGATGTATTTTGATGCTTTCTCCTAGTTCCTATTAGTCATTGTATCCTTTTCGATGATTAATGAAACTTTTTTGCCATTCAAAAAAAATTTGACAGTGAAGCGCATAATTGGAAAGTCAAATACTTTCTGATGAAATCATTATGCTCCCTTAAAAAGTTAGAATTCCCAATGGGAGTATCAAAATGCGACGGAGGGAATATTACACAGAGATATTATTTCTTCCACATTAAAGATACAAAAATCCAATAAAAATGAGGATAGCATATTGTGTTTTCCTCATAACATAGATTATAACTTTCATATTTCTTAATTTTAACATAGAATATTGCACTTTTCATTCTTAAGGTATTTACAATTAATTTTTCATACGGTCACATTTCAAATATTACATTTTTAAAGTCGGTCTCTAAGTTTAAAAGAATTAGATTGCAATACAAAACGTGTCATGCACAAGCAGTTACGCGTCAGCGTGTCCAAAACGTTTCCAACTTCAAGAAAACAAATAAATATGCACACATATTTTCACGTGTCGGCAACGTATCCAAGCGTGTCTGTGACCTACACGTCTGCAATATGGATACAAAAGACCTGAAGACGTGTTTGTGCTTCTTAGTCTTACATGCATATATATACTCTTGTGCCAAATCTAAGGAGCATGGATACCAAAAAGCTGACAAGTGACACCCTATTGGTAAAATGGATTCATACTTGCGTCAATGAGGAGCAATGTATTTGGTCTATGAAAATTCCAGCCAGCCAATTCATCTTGGATTATAAGGAAGCTCTTCAAATTGAGGAATCTGGTTCAGCCTTGGATTACATATGTTGTGGGGAATGGTCTACCAACCTTAATATGTGGATGGACAACCAGCACCCTCTACGACCCTTGCATTAAAGGGATGCGGATAGAGTTAGTGACAATTTAAGCAAATCCTTATATACAATAGTGGCTTCTATTACTTCTTAAGGTAGCTGGAATCGGCCCAAAGCTAGGGATACGGTAACAATAATTATGGCCCATACACCAATTAGTTTTCTGCCTAATTAGGATCAAATTAAATTATCAGATGGTTTCTAACACCAATATTGAGTATTCAACAAAATCTGCTTGGTGTATTCTTGAAGTGTATGACTTCTAAAAATAAAAATAAAAAAGTGTTTCTCAAGTGTATGAACCTGTGCCTTGGTTTAGAATCGTCTGATTTTCTCACCAGGTACATCTTGTTTGATGTTGGGTAATTACGATCAAATTAAATTATCAGATGGTTTCTTAATACCAATATTGAGTATTCAACAAAATCTGCTGGGTGTATTCTCAAGGTCTATGACTTGTAACAAAACGAAGTGTTCCTCAAGTGTATGAAATTGTGCCTTGGTTTAGAATAGTCTGGTTTTCTCACCAGGTACATACCATGGAGTTTTATTTCATGTTGGCCATTTTCACCAGGCCGTCTACAAGGAACAGGGTGACTAGATGCGGGGTAATTGCTGATTCTAGGTGTGCTATGTTCTTGGCAGGAAAGTCTCACAAATACATGTTCTTTTGTGTGCCTTTTGTAAATTAAAATTTGGGAGAACTTCCTTATTACAAAAAAAGGTACTCGCAAGAAGCCTAAAGGCCTCCTTGATTAATGAAAACTGAGCTAGACAAACAGAAGGGGAAAAGCAGCAACTCCTGGGTCTCCCAAACTGATTACATGTGCGCACTACGTTATGCTCTTGGAAAATGAGTCACACAGAACCTCATCTCCCGAAAACACTTGTTTTTTGATTGCCCCTTCTCTATTGAAGTTCGGAAATACTTCCTTAGAAAGAATGAGACTTGCAGGAGTCCCAAAAGCCTCCGTGAGTGAAAACAGGACTAGACAAATAAAGAGGGAAAGCTGGAAGTCACGAGTCTCCCAAACTGATACCGTGTGCGCTACCATGTTAATTGGCAGATCAGATGAGTCTTACAAACACTTGTTATCTGATTTCCCCTTCTCTATTGATATTGGGGGATACTTCCTAAATAATGGGATTGACAAGATCCCAAAGGCCTGTTTGATGAGTCAGAACACGGCTAGACACCACACGCATAGAAATATCTCCAAAGGCATGTTAGCTGAGGTATATCTCTACAACACCACAATCCACATCAACTTACCAAACCCAAGCATACTACGTAATACTCATTAACACTCAATTTCGATTCAGTTTAAGATTCTTCCAACAACAAAGTCATTCAAATAGGTCTAATGGCAGTCGTGCATTTTTCAAAAGCTCACTTGATACAACTCCAAAGGCCTATTAGCTGAAGTATATTTCTAGAACCCGACATCAACTTACCAAGACCAAGCTTACAACATACTACTCAACAGGCACTCATTTTCAATTCAGTGCAAGATCCTTCTGACAACAAGTCATTCGAACAGGTCTAATGGCAGTCATGATAAAGCTCGCATGAGGTGGTAAAATATTGAGCCACAGTAATACACGTTGGTTAAACAGTACCAAAGATTCACTATGGTAATAAGAGAGAATCTAGGAAACAGAAAATGGCCAATTCATTATGCAGAAGAAATTAATACCCTTCAAGGCTCAGCAGTGATCTTGTTTTCCTCGACATCGATTGTAGCTGCAATTGCCTCTCCACCTTCCGCATCCTCCGCAGGCGGCTGCACCTGTTCTTCCTCTGGCAGCGGCTCCTCCATATAATCATTCTCAAACGCATCAGCAGGAACCTCATAAATCCTCACTTGGGGCTTAGAAGGATCCTTAACAAGCACATACTTCCCCTCATTCAATTTCATGCACAAGTCCACAATAGACTTCACAATACCCCACATGTTCGAAGTGTTCAAATTGATCTGCGCCGCGAAATCCCTAGGCTTATATCCCACCACAGCCAATATCACATGGTTAAAATGATCACGGGGATGCACCCGCGAGACATAACCCAACTTCATCATATCTGCGCTAGCCAAAAGCGCCTGAGAAGTCCACTTGGCCAATTTATTGGCATTGTTCTTCAACTCAGTAGCTAAAACAGCACCCCTCTGTGTCTCCAACTTCTGCCTCCAATCCACACCCGAATACTTCGAATCAAACTCATTAAGTGCATTCAAAGTAAGGAAAGACCTCTGATTATTCACCTCTACAACACTCTGAACTTCACATCTAGCCACAAGATACATATCACTATCAAGCTTCCACCTGCGGTACCTGTACGCTACGGACGCAACCTCCTCTCCTTCGTTCGCAAACGGGTTTCCTTCCTCAAACGCCACCTTATTCCCATCCCTAATCAGAACCTGCTGCGAGAAATTCTGGTTAATATAAGCTGCCTCAACGCTCAATGAATATGCCGAATTTATATCCTCCTTCGACTCAGGCAAGGGCTCTTGAGACGTTTCATGAACAGAAAGTAAATCAAGCTGGGACCCGTCTCGTTTATCAAAAAACAACTTGTTACCAACACGCTGAATTACAATATCCCACGAGTAAACAGACCTGGGGGCACACATTAGAGTGGACAGAATCGAATCAGTGGCGAAAACCGTGGCTTTATCCTCGTTGGCGAGTCGACGAATGATAGGATCGTCGGTGGTTGTAACCTTAAAGAAGTTCCTGTTCTTAAACCGTTCGAGCTGGCGGGAGTTTTTCGGCGCCACGCGGTCATAGGACCGATCGTAAAACTCTAGGCCGCCGCAGAGGATAAGGTCTTCGGGCTCAGGCACGGAGAAGGAGAGTTTAGAAAAGGTAGAGAAGGGTATCTGGTCGAGCATGTTCCACTCAGGCTGGATGTCGACGGAGGACTTGAAGGCGGCTGCTTCGCGGCGCTGGTGGTTGCCTCCAGAGCGGTGGTTCTGGTGGTAGTGGCGGTCGCGACGGGCGCGTTCTTTTTCAGCTTCGCGCTTCTTGGCCTCGACTTCCTCGTCGCGGCGCTGGGGGAGCTGGTTGCGGTTGTGGTGGTAGTTGAAGCGCCATCTGGGGCCGAACTTGGGTCGAGGAGGAGGCTTACCGTCGACGAGGCGGAAGGTGTTGTCGTCGTCGGCGGCTGCTAACCCAGTGCCAAAGGAGTCGTCGCCGGTGAAGTCGAAGGCGGAGTCGGTAGGGTTGCGGTTAGGGTTACGGGACTGGTTGTTGTTGTAGTTGGTGCGGGTCCAGTCGGCGATGCGGCCGAGTTTGTCGGAGCGAGAGAAGGGGGCGAAGGGGACGTTGGAGGGGTGGTTTGGGAGGAGAGGGGAGGAGGATTCCGGCGGTCCCCAGCCGTCGGAGTTGAAGGGAACTGAACCCACATTAAAACCCACCATCTGCTATGTTCAGTTGGAGATCAGATGAGAGAGAGACGATGAATTGAATTGAGGAAGACGATGAGAACTTCGCTTCGATTACCTATGGAGACTGGAGAGTGTAGGTTTCGTGATTGTGGGTCGGTCTGCTTTGGACAATTCTTTTATCATGGGCTTTATCAGCTCTTGTTTTTTCTTTTATTATGGGCCTTATTGCTCTTGAATTGGAATGGCATTAGAAATTTTTGAAGTAATTTGTGATGTACCCATTTTTGGAGTCAGCCCCACATTGGGTTCCTCCTCATCTGCCACATAAACTTGGTGTGTATCTGATGTACATGTGTTACGTACCCATAACATTTATCATACTACCACCGTCTAAAATTTCTTATTCACTTTCACTATTTACAACACCTCAAAAAATATTTAGATTGTTTATATGTAAAATATTATATATATACAATATGGATCTTTTTAGTAGTTCTCGATTATTTTTAAAACGAAGTTTCCAAAATCATTTTAAAAAAATGTGTATCGGAAGATATAAGTAATTAAAAAATAACACACATGCTGAGAAATGGATAAGAAATTTGAGACAGAAGGAGTCCCAGCTAACCCATTCAACCATTTAATCCACCCATTGAATGTGTCAAAATGGACTAAGACCCATTTTACATTTAACCCACCCATTGAATGTGTCAAAATGGACTAAGAGTGGGTGGATTAGATTGTTTAAATGTATGATTTTAAAACCCAGTCACATAATAATGATACCTGAAAATAAAAGCTAGGATAAAAAAATAAAAATAATAAAAAAGTAATCATTTTTGGACCACGAATACACCTTTGCAACCTTTGAGCTTCGACGGCTAATACCGTAACACCTGATTAATCTTGCACATAAATAACCAAATGGGCAGATTGCCCGGCCCCCACAATAGAATGCCGTAAGATCAGACCTTCCATGCTCTGAGATGATCCAAGTCATGGTCCCATGAGACTGTATGGACTCTCACTATGAAAAACTCAGGTACGAACGAATTCAAAAGCCAGAGGAAAGCCCCCTCTGGGATAGGAAACCCAACGCAGTGGGATCAAACAAGTGGTAATAGGACAGCCCCCTATACCTAAGCTTCCACCAATGAGAATAAAACTTAAAATTACAAGCTATATCAACATGGCTTGGGAGATGAGACACCAGTAATTGCTCAGCATTACAGAAATGTACCCAGAATTGGGGTACCAGTGGGCATCCTCCTCTCTTATCGACAACGCGTCCAAAACCGATCAACCAAATGAAGGACCCATCATCACAAGGTTTGTACCAAGAGGTAGTACATGCAAAAAAAAACACAAGAATTAATGTGTAAAATGAAGCCATCAACTTGACTGCTCTGTTACAGCCAACAACCTAACTGAATCAATCAGCCACATCACTCTGGCAACAAAGTGCGACTCTACGTGCACTGGTCCAGTATGAAACACACTAAAAAATAAGCTATGTTAGCCCAGATCAGACTAAAACTCCACAAAGTACACAAAATGGATTCCATATTTTCAGAATGACTAAAGGCAAAGAAAAAGTAGTCCATGGGCTGCTGTGTGCTCTCTCTACATACCCCCTTGAATAACTCAAGCTCCCCCTCTTGTTTTTTCATTATAGCCCTAGGACCAAAGATGGGAACTTCATCTCCCTCAAACTCACACTCCTCCTGCTATACATATTTCCACTCACAAAGAAGGTGGCCCAATCGCACAACTCACACAATATGGTATGGTAGGAAACACACATCTCACTACTCATCATTATAGCCAGCAATGTGCCACTGAAATCCAGATTCCAGATGCAGCAAATTCATTTGGTAAATTTAAGGTAATTACCTTTATACTAGTATTAGTAGAAATCTGAACCACTCGGATTCATGAGATGGACACTGCTATGAAATCACTCTAATGCACCTGCACAAAGAGCTGGGGAAACTGGGAATCTGTTAGCACAGTGAGAGTTCACGGCTGCACAAGATCCCATTTGGTTAGAAGCCCTTGAAATGCAAAAATCATTTCCCTAACGATTTTTGTAACACTAGTTTCTTTCCCAACAAAAGGATAACTTGGATTAATCAACTAGAGATAGTTTTGTTTCAAAAATATCAACTAGAAATAATACAAGGACAGAAACTAACAAGAAAAGGCTATCCCAAAGGAGAAAAAACTCAACACCATAGCCTCAAGCAAGCTAGAATTCATCAAAGTAGTGGTCAAGGGCAAATAGTAAGGAAACAGAATCCAAGCAAAGCAAAGCAAAGCAAAACTGCATCCCAAGCCCAACTTTACTTTCCTCTTTTCAAACCCGACTTCCAAATAGATTTGGTTCCAAACCCTGCATGTTTGTGCATTTGTTTGACCTCAACTAGGAAGAAAGATTCTAAGAATGTACTCCAGAGAATGTTTCCGCTATACAACAAGGGAAAATGCACAAACACTTTCACCTTGTGGGCAACAAAACTGACAAACTTCAGATATGAAACCCGTTAGTGCCATGACCAATTGCCGACCAAATACGAGCAACAGCTCTATTCACCACCATCGAATGGAAATGGCGACAAGGAACAAGAAGTAGCTCATAAAGCAACCTGACATGGGGACTCTGAATCCAGCAGCCCCATCCATTGATTGTGATGGTGATGGTGAGAACTTGCTATCCTGCACCGCAATGGTAATATCTGTTATTGCAAGTATTGTTCATTGTCTGAGAGTAGGAAGACATTCAAAGCATTGAATAATGCTGCACCAAATTGTTGGTCTCGCGAACCACAAATTTGGCCTAAAAACAATCGATGAATAAAATAAAGAGAACCTACTTCATATTTCATGAGCACTAATATGCATGTCATCAGAAAGCATCGAGGACAACAATGATTTCAGGTCTCCAAAATGTGAAGGAGAGAAAAGAAAAGCATCAAAAGATAGTAAGCAAATAACAATGAGCAACTAACTTATCATGTCGAAACAAAAGAATTGTGTCTATACAAAACAGCTGTTCACGGGATATGCCAGAACATCTTGCAGTCATTCTCAATGCCAAATTAAATAGCTATTGGGCCTCTCAAACTTTCTTCATGTGCAAGGTTTTTTTTCAAGCATATCCAAATTGTACGCTAGAGACAATTACTACTACGGAAACAAAACCTACACATTAGTCTACCAAGTATGTCCCAGTAAGGCAGTAAACCTTTTTTCCTCTTTCAGGCAAGTAATTATAGCTGACTTTTCTAACTAGACAAACAAAAATCATGAGCTAATAATATCTAAATAAAGAAGATGGCCAATAGTAGAGCTCGCCTCTTGTGGTCAGCTCGTAAAGCCTCCCTTCATTTGCTTGCACCCTCGCAACTACAACTAGAGAGGCATTCTGTTGGGAAGGCTAACGACTACACTGCTCCATACCAAATCATGAGCAATAGTGAAGCAAAGCCACCCTAGGTGTTTTTTCAAACCAACCAAAAACAAACAAGCACCGAAACTTGCATGGAGTCACCAGTCACATGCAAAACGGAAAAAAGTGTACTCGTCCTTAGGAATCCCTAGTCCTAATACTTCAATTAATAGACCAATCAAATGGAATGATACAGCCAAAACATGTGCTACTTTTAATGCTAGGACGGATAATTCCAATTGTAGTCAGAAGGCAGACACGCATGTTAGATCAGCTCAGTCCAACCCCATTAAAGGACTAGTAATTTTTATGTACATTTTCTTCTCTGTTTTACTGACATGTTGACACACTGATTTACCATAACACGGACCAATGGCCATTTGCCGCTACTTCATCTGGGAGAAAACAATCATAGATGTATCAGTCATTAGAAAGAAGAACCGCCATCAATGATAGTGCCTGTCCTAGGAGTTATACACCAATTATGTTCTTTATCTCTACTGTTGCTTCGTCTTGCAAACAATCACTCTTAGTCACCAGGCTTTCTTCCCCAAAGCATGGAATGACCAAGAACTTTTCTCTTCCTTCATCTTATCTCAATACCTTTTACGGTCTTAACGTACTTATCATTTTCAAGCTATTCCAATAACATTATTAACATATGATTGTACAAGAAGTTGATGTTCAATTGTACACGAAGTTGATGTTCAATTATAGGTTGTTGTCGTAGTTGTAGCGGGATTGCTCTTCCTGGTAGCAAACCATTGCACAGCACATCTTTGCCTGTTTTTCCTTTGTGACAGAATAACCGGTAAACCTGCCATTCATAGTTATGGGTGTCCTAAGGAGGAGGGCCTCATCTGAATATTATATTTGTGACTTACAAGTAGTTTCAGATGCTGACAATACGTTGAAGATTGTCTTCATTTATCATTTAGTTGCTCTTCCTGACTTCCTCCAAGGATCTAAGAAGACGTTAAACAAAAAGTGGGTCTGTTAAGATGATGGATGGGAATGTATACATATGCAAAGCATGCGAGTACGTTGTTTGAGACGCCAAACAGGTTAAATCATGACCAAAGTTGACTACGAAGAAATTAGTGGATAATGTCAGAGTTAGATCCATACAGAGTGTGCCAGTCCTAGGACCCTCAACTAAAGGGAACCATCAACAGAGAATGACTATGAAGGCATTCGACTTCTCCTTCTCACAATCCCCATGCATTTAGTACAAGGAAGCAAGATAAGTGTGACGAACAACAGGTAGCAAATAGAGGCACCCCAATAAGGGACTCCGAATCCATCAAGGGTTTCCTTTGGTTGTGATGTCAACATGGGGACATCACTTTCCTGCACGACAGTGGTAAACAATATTATAGGTGCTACAACTAGAAGAAGATCGCTTCAGCCAACAATTAGGGGAAAAAATTGGTTAACTCTGGTAGAAAAGAAACATTTCAGCATTTTAGAGCGAATGACAGTTTCTAATTTCCTATGATGCATTTGTCTGAGAGGGCTTGTGCGATAGCAATGAAGTTCATTATACAGCAGCACTGTAAACTAGTACAAATGTTAGTCTTGAGATAACAATGACTCAACTAAATTATCCAATAGCTCAGCGGAGATAGTGACCCATGCCAACAATGGCTACGTAGCAAAACTTTTCGGAATTTAGCATGCTCTGACATATGGAAACGAAAATGTTTAATGATGCAAATAAAAAGGCAGAGAAAGCTTCCACTATTCATGCACTATGTACCAATAGAATGTAAGCATTCAAGAATTCATAAAGTGGCGAGCATTAAGAATATTGTGAAGAAAATAAAGCAACTTTTTTCTGAAACTTGAAAATACGAATTTACTTTTGAAGGTACAGAGCACAATTGAGGCTGCCGCACAATGTATATTTGATCCCCATGACTGTCTTGTTTGTATATATCTTGATTCCTGTGCCATGTCCATAATGCATATGTAGAGTTCACAACCTGTAATAGAAAACAAAAGAGTAATCATGCCCGTCCTATGAAAATGAACATATAGATGAAAAATCATGGATCACATTCTTGTGATAGCAGAGGTGCAAACTCGTAAAAATAAATAAACCTTTTCCTCAATATGATTGTAGTCTGCAATATGAGAGATAGCCCTAATGCTCTAGAACGTATATCCTCAGCTCATCCTTTATTCAGTTCATAGGCTAACTTTTACAATGGTACTTGGACGTGACGTAGGACATCACATTTGAAGCAACCAATGAAAAAAAAAATTCCTCCATATTTCCTGTTTCTTGTTTTTGTCAACATGAGTCAATCAAAAGCTCCTCATATATCAACCACCATCACTTCCACTTTAGATAACCTAATTAGCTTATCAGAATAAAACAATTTCAAGCCTTTGCCTGCAATTTGAATTCAACATGCCTTTGGTTGCAACTGTGCACCATGAAAAATTGAAAAGACCTTATATATTATTAGTACTACTGGTATCATTATGTCATCCTTTAGAATCATATGCACTATCATAGATCCATTTGAGATCAATATTGACAGACTCTAGGCTCAAACTGACATTCACCTTTGGATTCTTCCTTTATCTGAATGATGCACTAAGTATATACAACCCTAAAATAGGTTAAATTGATCGGTGTATGGTATTTTCTGTTAATATCACATCTCAAACCACCTTTGTATGTTCCGAAAGTCCTTTTTGGCACTACCCTTGCGCCAGAAAATGGATCCAAAACTTAACCAGGATATTTGAAACACCTTTAAGTATACCAACACAATTTGAAATGTATTCACTGGGAGAAAAGGCCACGCGGAAACAAGGAACAAATGATTCTTGTTTGCAGTGAAGATGATTTGTCATTTAATGCGACGACAAACAAACACACTGATTTCAAGTACTTTTCTTTCTGCTTGAAATCATAGCCACGCCCAGTTATTCAATAAATGGCATTAAAAGCTTGTTTACCTCAAGTATACCATGTCCAAAACTGCTCTCCCTATACGCACTCCACTCTGGCTGTCTATTCCAGCAAAAATTGCCTTTTGCGGGGCCAGAAGAGAAATTCAAATGGCATACTCCTCCGAATTCTGGTACGTTGTCTCCAGCTGAAGGACATTTCCCAGGATCATCGGCATGGTCAACGTCAACTTTTTCTATGTTTCCACCATCTCCAACGGTTATATATACAGGTCCGCATGGATCAAGTGTATAGTTGTAGACTCTATTCATCCGTTCATAAGCATGCACCTGGAATGAAAATAATGTCATTTTTAGCTCTAGAAATGGATTATAAAGGATTATTCCGTGTTAGATAAATTCATCTTTATTCTCCACCTGAATGATGCAATTTGGATGGTCATCTTCATCTTTAACATGTTCTTTGGTGAATGTTCTTTGAAAAACAAACACCGCAATCTTATAATCTTGAAGACATATATTATGGGACAGGAAAAGAATACATCAGTTCTACTTCTAAACCAAAATTTCTTAAATGGATTTATCATCGGAGGAATAAAGCACCACAATGTGTTTTTTTTTAACACAAATGCAGTTTAACTTTGCGCCTGGTCTCAGTTGACAACAAAGCAACTATCCAAGTGGCCTAAAGCTGATTTAAGTATGTAATTAAAGTTTTAGAGACTAAGAGAGCAGGAATTACAGAAGATAATTAGTGAGAACACCACAAAAAATGAGATGAAACAGGAATGCTTATGCATAAATTGCGACCATTTCCCTGAGAGATGGATACTGGAAATTGGATTATATGAGTTAGTTGATGACTTGATGTTATATTTACTAAAATCCCAGATGCATAAGAATTTGTTTTTAAAAATAATGCAAGGCACTACTCTTTTTGATTTGGAAGAAAATCTAACAGAAAAAGCATTCTGTTGAAATGTTCAAATATATATCAACTTACATGACCGGAGAGGACAATGTCAACACCATATTGATAAAGAAGTGCTTCCATTTCCTGCCTCATGCATTCAAATTCCTGGTAGTGTGAGGAATAGCTGTTATACCATGGTGGGTGCCATGCAGCCACCAGCCAAGGGGTCACACTGCGATCTATGTTGAGTAGGTCTTTCTTCAACCAACCATACTGAGCACCTGATAAATAAAAAAAAGTAATAACACTAAGACAGATATTTTTTGAAATTCAACTTGTAGAGTTGTTTGAAAAAGTTGCCAAGTTAGTACCACTATTAGGTGTCTGGGGTAGGTATACATTACAGGGTACAGAGCTAAACTTTGGCATTAAATGCTCAAAGCGCTATTCCTCAGACTCGACCCCGCAACCTAGCAGTTAGTAGGGTGAGTTTTTTTACCACAAAACAGTGGTCATCCCTCATAACATACTTGTCCTACGTCAACAAGAAACGAAAGAGATAAATCAAGTGAAATGCACATTGATATATTAACCAGTGGGATAGTATATTCACCAGTGCTATTGTAGTCAACATATGCCCCCAACATAATGAAATGTACTCCTCCAGCATCAAAAGAGTAGTAGAAATTAGTGTCGGAGCCAGACTCCTTAGAAGGAACCGCAAATCTTGTCAGGTACGATTTAAAAGTGATTTCAGCAGCTTGAGGCTCAATCTCATGGTTGCCTTCTATGACCATCATTGGAACTCTTGAGATGAGGGGTTCCATGAACCTGGACTTGCAATTTAGTCATGTCAGGGAGGCAATAAGTTGAATTCAACCAACATACTGTATAAATTAGGGGACAAGTTTTATCAAATAATATATTTCATATACTAAAATATATGAATAAAAAATACTGGTGTAAAGCTCTAATTGTAAATACCTAACACTGTATAACTAAAGTCATATTTACCATTACACCATTTACAAAAGTAATTCAACAAAGAGCGTTTCCTCATTTTAGTGTCTTAACCATCAATACAGCATCACCCATCATACGAAAAGTAAGAGTTTCCTGAGTTCTAATTAGAGCCTATTTAATTTCACACCCCCAAATTGTTCTGCAAGTATCCCGATAGTTTCCAGAGCATTTTTTAGACTGTTCATGGAGTGTCCAAATGATAACTGTGGAGAAAAAATACTCCCTCCGTCCCAAATTGCACGTCCCTTTTGGAGAATCCAACTTTTTAAAGGAGACAAAATTATTGTCTTAGAGTTCCAAAATTATCCTTCAAAACTGTGAAGTTTATTAAGTGGTTTTAAATTGTTTATATATTTCAATATGGATCTCAAAAAATATACAATATGGATCTTGTTTGATAGATCTCAATTAGTTGTTTTATACAAAGG
Organism: Vaccinium myrtillus; assembly: GCA_016920895.1. NCBI lineage: Eukaryota > Viridiplantae > Streptophyta > Magnoliopsida > Ericales > Ericaceae > Vaccinium > Vaccinium myrtillus. The sequence goes on from CM029271.1 coordinate 9,979,309, forward strand.
TTTAAAAATCATAAAAAGATTATAAACTAAAAGATATAAACAATTTAGTAATGACATGAATTTAAAAAACTGTGAAATAAATTGGGAGGGAAAGAGTACTTTTAATGGTAAAACTGGAAGTTTGACATATTTTTTGATAGTTGTTTTTAGAAATAGGACAAACATTATGGGACATCCTAAAATAGAAAGACGGACCAGCAATTTGGGACGGAGGGAGTAATACACAACAGATTTAAGTGTTGGACACGTGTCCCCCGAGTGTCTGGAGGGTGTCAGTGTCTGAGAAGTGTCCAACACCGGTACATGACCTCCAACGAAGTGATCATGCTACATAGCCATCCATGCAGCAACAATAGGAGACATGAGTAGACGGACAAGTACATAAAGTACTTGTTTGGTTCATGGATAAAGCATGAGCTGGATTAAAAGCCCTTTGGAGGCACATTTCTGGCATTTGGTTTCAAAAATGCTAGAGGTATTATGCATTCTTTAGATTACCCATCCCATGAGACGTTGGTTATGTAATACTCGTTAGAAAGCCTCATAAAACAACACCAATGGAAACCTAAAGTTGAGGAATGAAAATTTAAATGCCAAAGCACGAAAAGTCACTAGATTTTCAAATATGACCGCAAAGTTATTGAAAATAGCGTTGTGTTAGTGGACGTGTTAATATGCAAGTAGTAGAGAAGTGGCACATGTTAACGATTGCAAGTATTGGGAACAAAGTGGCTGATAATAAGGACGTGACTTGTGAGTCACACATTTCAGTCCTCTAAATAGTCTCGTAATCTAGGTATTCAGTATGAGTTAACCATGTTGGACCATGTATGAAATCTTGAGCTCCAAGTGTTCCCTCCAATTGTTTTCCAATCTCTTTGGTTAACATAAACAAAACAGTAAAATACCTTCCCCAACCATCCCAACGGGGTTGATACGTCTCTCTTATGGGCGCATTTGGGAATGAACAAGAAAAGCAAGAAGCTCCTTTTCCACCGTTGGTGAGGTACTGATTTGCATAAGTTAAGTCTCCAACCATTAAAATCATTGAAGGATCATTTTCTATGAGATGATCAATGGTCGTCGTTGAATTACTCGTGAGACCCAAATCTCCAATAACTGCAATTCGACTAGGATACGTATTGGGTCCAGGCAATGGTAAGGATTCAAAGGCTTGCTCTTCACTCATAGCTGGCAAAGCACTATCACCACACTTGTAGTAATATTTTTTTCCAGGGTCAAGACCTACAATAAAAACCATATCCCCATATGCTTAGTCCAGAAGAAACAGTACAGAGCACTCACATGCAGAAAAGAATAAACATAACTTGTGTGATATTAGCCGACAAAATGAGACCCAGCCCGATGCAAAGTAATTTTTAGGAAGAAATCTGAGACAGCTGGAGCATCATACCGCCTCGCAAATAACATCAAGATTTTCTTTTCATTAGGAGTGATGTCACTTAGTTATTCTGTGTCTAAGTAAATCCATGCATTTAAACATTGTATTATTAATCCAGCAAAACAATTGATCCAAATACAAACTTCACTGCCAAGAATGGCAAAGTACTTAGGGCCAGCCCAGGGGTAAGCCCCGCAAGCCCCCAGGCTTGGGCAACCCACTGAGCTGGGGCAACCAAAAAAAAAAAAATTTCGTCAAGATATACATAAGATATATAAAATATACTGAGATCTAACACAAAGCGCAAGCCGGCACCATGGTTTGTGCTCACTTTTGAAAACTGAATGGGCAAGGTTCAAATCCCTTGGAGACATTTTTGGCCAATTACTCTTTTGTTTTATTTTTTGTTGGATTTATATTGTAGTACATAAAATAGAACTCTTACACCACTATAATTAAAATTTAGTTATGCCTTTAGTGGTTGTAGGGCCCAAGGTTAAATCTTTTACACACCATAAATGTTTTCATAAGTGTTTTTTTATTCTCTCTTAGTTCATTTTAATTTTACTTCTATTTTTTTAAAAATCGAATTTCCAAAGAAATAATTATTGACAATAAATAAATCAGAATAATTTATTTCCATCCAACAATCTTTGATAAAAGGTTTTAAAATAAATAATTTTTATTATTAAAATAGTATTTGTACAAGAGTAAAGTTGATAACATGATTAGTTAGAGAAAACACAAGTACGAGTGGTGTTTTCTAATGTTAGATTCATTTTTTTCCTAGTTACATAAAAAACAAATATTTTATTTTAGTTAAATTACAAAACCACAATTACATGTTTGATCTGTTTTTAGCCATCTATTTGAATTTTGTTTACAAAAACTTACGGTGCAACTTTTAAATTTACTTTAAGCGTCCAAAATATCAGAGCCGGCCCTGTATTTAGCCAGTTTTTAAAGAGAGACAGAGGTATTTTTCTTGATTCCTCGGGCTCTTGGGTCCCTACTTAGATCCGAGAATCTAAAATAGGCTTTTGTCCTGACATATTTGGAGAGAATTGGTTATCAAGAGAAAAAGAAGCATACCCTTCTCGGAATAGTAAAAACCAAGAAGAATTTTCTTCAAAAAATACAAGGAGAAATTCTTTTCTTTGACTCGGATTGTATTAATCATAAAGCACTATTATCGGGATTATTTTTTATTTTTATTTTATGATGTAATTCAAGATAAAAGTACAATGTAGCGTTGATATTTTTTTTGACTTATATGTTTTTTTTTTTTATGATTCAATACTAAGTGGGCAACAAATTTGGGGTCGGGCTTGGGCAACCCAAACATCGGGGCCTGCCCTGAAGGTCTTGTTATATGAGGGGCATCCAAACTAAAATTTCTTTATGAATAAATGTGGAAAAATTTCAGTAAAATTATTAGCATAAGTGGCACAGGTGAAATCCAATATCCAGACAATACATACAACAGGACAAAGTTTTCTAATCAAGAACCCAAATCCATTTTTCCATTCACACCATATAATTTAACTCTTTCATGGAATATTCACTAATGGGTGGCTTCATTTTCCTTTGCTCGGTATCTGCTATAGCTTGCTTTTGAGACAGAATGGCATGTGTTTAGCTCTTAAAGAGATTCCGGTTAGATTGAATGAATAAGATCAGGATTCAACTATTCAAAGGTTAACACCAAAATCTACCTATAATATAAACAAATTTCCAACTATATGTGAACCAAAAAACACAAACAACAATATGGAAGATTCCGGGTATTGACGGAGAAGGTTTATACGAAGGAACTACTAGAATTGATCTAATGATCGTGACCTGCATTGCCCTTCCTAGTCCTTTCTATGCTGTGCGTTTACATCAATCAATGCAGGGAAAAAATATGCACTGTGTTTGGTTCACATTTCCAAAAAAATTTCCAAAAAGATTCCTTCCCCATCTCTCATCTCTCCAATCATTAATCAATTTTCTCTCTCTACTCATATCCTTCCATCCAATCATTATTTTCATTTTACTCTCTATCTCTCTCCAATCATTACACATCTCTCTAATTATTACTTTTTCCAAAAACTCATCCAAACACTATCTCAAAAAATTTCTCAAAACTCTAAACCAAACACAGTTGATTACTTTTTTTGCCTTCATCAGAACTTAAAAGAAGCATACCAGTTATCATAATTACATTAAATTGTCCCATGAAGCATAGACACATCTACCGGCTTCACGTATCCATATCCGACACGTGTGGGCACAGACACGACCCGACACTCTACTCTCCGGATACGTGTCACAAAGCCTGAACACATGTTTGAGATTTTCTGTTACTATTGGTTTACTCAGACATGTAGACAGTCTAGGACGTGTTTGGACAATCCTGGGCTATCGTAAGGATACATTAGAATGTTAAAATGTGTCCAAAGCCAAAATCTCCAAGATGTGTAGTTCAAGGCCTCAAGATCAATGTTTTCTTTTTTAACAGATAAGTCCAAAAATGCCCAAATTGCGCTATTTGCTATCCGCACTTGGTGAAGAAGTTATAAGTGACCATTGCGTTATATTTTCGTAGCATAGTGACTATTTGTGGGTTTGATCTTAATTTTCTATGAATACTTTTTTTATCAAGTACGTAAATTCATAGTATACCTCTCTAATACAAAAATATACTATATACATTATTTGACGTGTCGACAATGTGCTTGTCCTAATTGTTATAAATAAGGTGTTTGAGAGTCCGTGTCTGCTGCCCCTAAAATCACTCTGAAATGGAAAATAGTTGAATAGCTTGTTTACCATCAATCTTCACATGATGAATGATGCCAGATGTATAATTCTGAAGACCTTCAAATGGGTATAATTGACTGTAAACCATTGAAACACCCGTCTTCTTCATCGAATACTTCCCACTTTCTTTCCCATACCAAACCTCACTCGCAACCGTGGACGGATCAAGGGTAGTCACGTTAAGACCAATCTGAGAATCCCCTGAAAAAAACCAAACCCAATTCAGCAAAACCTCTTCGTTCAATCAATTAATCAAGCACATAGAGAGCACGCTACATAAAACCAAAACTAAATAAGACTAGTAGTACCAGTAACCCAAGAAACCCACATTGAAGTAGGCGAAGATAATGCAAGAGCAATCTGTTCTGGAAACATTGAAGTCACATTCCTTTTCAAGCGAGGATCATCCATTGGTAAGTCGTCACTGCCTCGACGCAATGAGGGATCGAAACTCCGAGTCACTGGCTTAGAAGGGCCTTCTAAAGTTGTGGGTATAGATTGTGAAAACACCACAAACGGTATTGTGATAAGGAAAATGATAGAAGCTATACAAGACTCCATGAGGTATTTTTTTCCTTCTTGTTCTTGGGGAAAATTGTATCAAGATTCATGGAGAAATATGACTAGTTTTGATCATTGGGGCATCTATTATCAAAGGGTTGGTTAGTGGGAGTTTGATGCTTTGATTTGTCGGATGTACAGATAGTTACAGTCACTTTAAGGTTCAGCAAAAGAGATGACAGAATATTCTTATCAAAAATGATAGATACACTCCCTCCCCAACCACTCCCTACCACTCCCCCTCTCACATGTGGTAGGTCCCACCACATGTGAGAGGGGGAGTGGTAGGGAGTGGTTGAGAGGGAGTGTATGTATCATTGTTCTATTCTTATTGATGCTTTCTTTTTTTTGTTCGGATTCTTGATGCTTTGTTTGTTGGATCGGGCCCCTTAACCGATCTACGTTTTTTTTTTTTAACTTTATTAAATAAAACGCATATTTTTTATCTTTATTTTTAAAGTATGTGAAAACGTGTTTGGTAAGTTTCACGCTTTCACTATGGGTTAAGATGGATTAACTCAAAAAATTAAGTTAATCCTAATTCAACTTGAAAACGTGTTTGGCAAACACGTTTTTTAAAAACGTGTTTGGGAAACAAGCTTTTAGTGTTTTGTTCAGTTCCCGCCTTGCCTTTGTCCAGGGCCAGCCCAAGGGTTTGGAGTGCCCAAAGTCTAACCTAAAAATTGTGCCCTTAAAAGTATAACAGTCGAATAATTTTTCGAGCAACAATCACAATAAAAGAAAGTTAAAACAATATAAAGTTCTACTAATCGCTCACTGTTACCCCATCTAATCCAATTTTTGAATGCAATAGAGTGAAGGAATCAACAAAGAAAAAAGTTGGAGCATAAAATATCCTAGGAAATGGGGTATAAGTACTCTCATCAGATTATTTACCTGACTAATCAAACATGACTCAGCAGTGTTACAAGTTGAATTAATTGGACCATTTTAGTCTAAAATCACAAAACCATCTAATTTGTACTACTTTTGTTTAGGGAAAAGGCTATAATACACACTCCTTATTTAGGTGTGTATCATAAATAACCCTACAAAAGTTACGATTTATTTTATAAAAATTACGAGACACACCAAAATGTTACAAATCATAGAAAATGTTACGAATCATATTACTGAAAAGTTACGAAAAATTAAAACATGTTACGATTGCTAATGAGGTGGCACAATCTGGACCATATAATAGGTGCATATGATACACACCTTTAATGAGTGTGTATTGTAGTCATTTCCGTTCTTTAGATATCTACTGATATTTGATCAAACTTATTTTTTCCTCGAGTACTGTTCACTATGACGTACACCGTTGTGAGTCCAAAATGGAGTTAGAAAACTTGAAGTGAATACTCAATTTTTGAGACGATTGATGTGCTCAAGAGGATTATTAGCTTTATTTTTAATACTTTTTTTTCTATTGTATCGATCTCATTTTTAACACTGATGAAGGAAATTTTTCAAGGAAAGAAAGTTATAGATGAATGAGATTGTGTCAAGCACATAGAACTTAATGGTTCTTTAACTCATTTACAAAACCCATGACTATAACACTCCAGTAACAGCCTTTCAAAAATAAAAAACCAATAAAATTCGTGATAACTTATGATAAATTAAAAATTGTAGTCAAAAAATTATATAATGAAAAAATTATACACTAACCGGAGAGGTTAACTTTTCCTCTTCATTCCTGCTTTTGGGAGATGACTTTTTTGTCATTCGTTAATCCTAATCTACTCTATCCTAGGGGACTTCAAAACTAGGGGTGCACAAGAAAACCGATATGACCGCCAAACCGATCCGATCCGGACCGAACAGATCTATTTGGTTAGGTTCTATGGTTCATTGGTCTGGTTATGGTTCTAAAAAACTAAGAACCGGTAATTATGGTTTGGTTACTGGTTCTCAATTTAAGAACCACGGTTAGAACCGGACCGGACCGTATAGCATTGATATTACAAAATTATTTATCTTGATTTGGTATTTTTTTTTCCCTAGTAAGGTATTCTTTTATGTCTATTCAGAATGAAAATTTATTTTGTTAAGAAGTTTTTAATACATTACTGTATAATCTAGTAATACCAAATTACCAATTTCAATTTTCTTTTGTTCCACCTTAATTTCACGATTGCTACTCAAAGGAAAATTCAATTCTCTGCAGGGTGCCTGGGTACGTGTGGTACACGATAGGTGACCATAGATGTACTTATTAAATGTGTGGGTACTTGTGGGCATGGTGAGATATTGTTGAACATAGGGGAATTTGTAGTACACGTGATGTGTGGGGGATACGTGGATACTTAATAGACTCGGGTGAACACTTGTGAATATTTGTTGAACATATGAGAACTTGTGTATGATGTGTGAGTACAAATGAATTGCTTGGACATGTGGTGAATGCTATGTTATAAATTGTAGTTACACGTGTGACATTGATTAGTGTAAGTTGATAACTTGTTTGACAAACTTGAACTGGACAAACTTGAACTGGAAAAACTTGTTATGCTTAACGAAATGGTTGATAATGAAATGGTGATTTACGAAGCAATTGGAATGAAATGAAGATTTATGGTGATTGTGCTAGTTTGACCTTTATGGTGTTCCAAAGATGGGTTTGTGAGGGTTGTTAGACTCGGTTGTTGGGTATTCAAGGAAAAACGTACAAAGATTTGATGAGTAAGTAATATTATGATTTATCTGGTGCGTAGAGGACGGTTCGATACTTAATTATCTAAAGATTGCATTGTAGGGATGTGCGTGGGTGACGCTTGTGTAGAGTTATGCAGACACCCCAATTTGGACCTTTGAAAAACCCTTAAGTTGTGGCTGATAGGCTCCCCAATAATGACATGGATCAAAAAGTGTCTCGAAAGCTTTGAACAATACTCTTTGTGCTCAACCCAAACCAAAATCTCTTCAAAACAAACCCAAGCCTATACCATCTATTAGTACATTCAAAACCCTCTTTTTATATATATATAATATGTCCCAATCTGTTTCAAAATGAGGGAGATGCGCACGTTTTAGTAAAATGACTTATTTTTCCGACCTTCATAGGGTAAAATGGTCATTGATTTTGATGTATAAATTATTTTTGGTTTAAACCACTTGGGTTAGAAAGTAGACTTAACAAGCTTTCTAATACTTCAAACTACGAATAAAACGGAGTTTGGTAGCACTTGGGACAGCCCTGCAAAGTTTAGTTTGTTGTGCAGTCTCAACTTGTGCGCACCAATTGCACTCGTGCACACAAATACCAAACGTGTGAATGAGTTGACTACTACACGCCAAATTTTGTTCAGGAATATTTTAGGGGAATTTCGTCATATTTATTCAAATCTGGGCAGTCCCAGATACTCCCCTGCACCCCAAACGCTCCTCTTGTCCTTTTCCACTCACCTAGCCCTATAAATACATCTCCTTTCTCCCTCCATTTGGCTCTAGACCTCCACACCCTATTACACTTTTTAACTCAGTCTCTCACTCTAAAATACTAACCTACCAGCTATCTTCAAGCTCTCTTCAAGTCCTAAAAAGCTCAAATTCCATTCTCGCACTTCTTTTCTACGCTCCTTCACTTATATCAACAAACATAAACCATTAAAACCTCCTGGTATTCACCGAGCATCTTGGCCATCAAAAAGTGTTTTGGCGAAATGAGGGGGTTGTAGTGAGCATTTCCATAGCGAGTAACATGGACCGTTGATATCTGCAATTGATGGTTCAGATTTAATATGCACTCTTACCTGTTAAAGTGTACTCTTGCCAGTAAGAATATAAAACATATCTGAACTATTGATTATCGAAATTGATGGCTCAAATGCTCACTACATGCTTGTAGTGAGTAGCTCACTACATGCCCCCTCATTCCGTGTTTTGGACGGTCAAAATTTCTTCCAACCTCTCTCCTCTCTATCTCTCCTATTTCTCTCTTTAAAATCTGGGCCGCCCAAAATACTTTTCGACAACCGAAATTGGCGCTAGACAACACGTATGCCCCTACCCGCTCGTCACCTAAAATTTTCTCGTCAACATTAGATGAGGAAGCTGTTGGAGAAAAGGGTTGTAGAAATTACCAAATAATCAAAATTGCAAAAGAAAAAAACAAGTTTAGCACCTATGATCATGTACATCGTGTACACAGAACAGAAAGTAGATGCCATCAGCAAAAGCTACACAAATTAAAATGTCAATTCACGCCAAAAGTTCAGACAACTCCTAAATTTTCCAACAACTTGCATTCAAAATTAAGGAGTATCACAGTCAATATTTTGCTTAGAAAAAAAAATCACAAAATTATTTAAGTATAAAAGTAAAGATATTGCACATTACCTAGTACTTTAAACAAAGCGCTTTGGCAAAAAAGCCCTGAACTAGTTTTTTCGTTTCGTCTTTATTCAATTTTTTTTTGCAAATAAACCAAAATAAACCAGTTTATTGGTTTAATTTTGGCTTTATTAAAAAAAAATTAGTTTTGACCGTAATTTTATACTTTTTGGATTTGTCTCATCGAGACGAATCCATAAATTACGAAAACTTGACGCTCAACTAACAAATGCAAAATTTTTTTTTTTTGAATAAAGACAAAACAAAAAAATCAAAAAACCATTTTTTTCTTTTTTGCCAAATCACCCCACAAGATTTAAACCTATGTCACTGCTTAGATGTTGTCATTTTCTTCTTGTTAAAAATTGGTGACACAATCGAAAAACATTTCACTGGACAATTGGTGATATAATGCCAAACGTTCTTGTATAGTCCACAACTCTGATCTTTTTTTAGTTTTCGTGCAACTTCTATTCCATCTTTCGTGCAACATCATCAATTGCCAAATCTATTAAATTTTCATCTGACATTTGAAATCTTTCCTCACTTTGGGATGCATCTTGACACCAAGATGATAGCAAGCAGTGGCGGTTCCAGGACAGTGGCGGAGCTAGGATTTTGACACGATGGTGGCCGATTTAATAGACATATTTTAATCCAAGAATATATTTATTATATTATATATCTTTTATTTTTCAACATAACACATTTCTACATTGAAATTGTTCTAGCACAATGCGTTATATATAAACCGTTTTGTTCTATTCTTTGGGCTACTACAACACTCACAGTTATTTTCACGTACGAAAGAAATTGAGAAATCAAAATATAAAATAACTTGTTTTTTTAGTAAATCGAACTAAAATTATTAAGGTCATAAGGAATAATTATATTAATAATACTTAGAATTAGTATTATATTAATAAGGGAGAGTTAATTAGGGGTCCTGTACAAAAAATATCATTATGATTCCATCCTATGAGATTTGAATACTTATGATTTCATCCTGATATTGAAATAAACCCCAAAATACCCTTTCTCTCTCCCAATTTTCCTAATATTTCTCTCTTACATTTTTCTAATTTCTCTCTCTTCCACTTTTCCTAATTTCTCTCTCCTAATCTCTCCTAATCTCTCTCTCTCTCTCTCTCTCTCCTAATCTTCCCACACCTAAAATCTAAAAAAAAAATATGAAAAATTCCTGATGACAACGAACACTTCAAAGATGATAAATTAAGTAACCATATTAGACTATGTAAAAAAGGTGATAAACTAATGAACCATCTTAGACAATATTAAAAAATGATAAATTAAAAACGATAAAAAAAGAAAACATGATAGATTAATAAACCATGTTCACTGGACGAATCAAAAAAAAAAATTTCATTTGGTTTATTTCATAATCCATTTTGTAAGGACATGAAATCATGGTTTTTTGATTTACAATGTTTACTGTACTGAATCATCCAATACGAGAAACCAATAAACCATGTTCATAGTATAAAAAATAAGAACTAACATCATGGTAAATAACTAATATTGGAATTAGAAAATTGTCGGAAAACATGGTAAATTAATTACTTAGCATTATCTGATTAACCCAGAAAACCTAGATTCATGGGAAAGGAAGACTTTACAAAGATAAATTGAATAACCCACAAATATATCTCTACATATATATAACTGTATGTATATAAACCAAAGAAAGAAAAAGCCACAGTTTGATCTAGACAAAAACCACACCTAGATCCATAAACCAAAGAAAGGCATTGAAGTTCGGTTTTCTTCTACCAATGGTCTACGCTCCCGACCCGAGATGGTTGATGATCTGGATAGTCTGATCATTGGCTCAAAACCCGGCGTCGTCGTCGCCTCACGAGGTTGTGTGGTTGCCGTCACCAACGAACCCGAAGTTGGTTGATGATTCGTGGTTGCCATTGTCAATAAATGAGGTCGGAGGAGGATGGGGGAAGAAGGACAGGGGAGGAGAGGAGAGAGAGAGAGAATGGTGAGCGTTTGTTTTGGAAAACAAATAGGGTTTCTAAATTATGGCAAAGAGTTAGTAAAGAAATTGGCGCAATAGGAGCCCGTGAAAGGAGTAAGAGATAAGCATTGAAGTGGACGGGGCAAACAAGAAAGGGAAAAAAATGTTTGAGTGTTCTTTGTCCTATAATACTCCAAGCAAACCGTGTTCAATGGTGAAACATGATTTGACACGTGTCAAAAATAACAAGGAGTGAAGCTATCAGCGGTCCTCGATTGCGGTTAGTGAAACACACTAGAGTAGGATAGTTGTACGCAAGTATTCTTTCCCTTTTTCATTTTACAGAACTTAACATAAACAGGTTTGGTGATTCAACAGAGCCCAACAACCGATGTAGACTAGTTGTTGGATTCGATTCGTATTCCCCAATAGGGGTTGTTTGGGACGAATCTCATAGGGAACTAATAAAAGGAAAGTTTCCTTTTTTATGTTTTGTATTTTTATTGAAACCCCTAATTATTGAAAAAAGGATAAGGGCAAAATGGTCTAAATTTAAATTTGGGGATGGAATCATAAAGATTCAAATGTCATAGGGTGGCATCCTAAGGATAATATTGAAAGAGGATGCCTAATTAAATTTTAAGGATAAAAATTTTAAAACCCGGGGGTCTGGGGCCACCCTCAGCCCTATGTTGGTTCCGCCCATGTGGAAGGTTTGTTCAGAATTTCATTTGGGAAATGAATATTATGCCTGCTGCAAAACGAAGACACTTCTGTCAATAAAGAACCCCACCCATCATCTCTCAATCAAAACGACATAGTTTCGTTGCACAACACCTATCGCACATCAACCCCGGATTCGGGTGGAAGAGAGGTAATTTGTGTTGAGAGAGAGAAAGGGGAACAAACTTGGGGTAGAGAGAGATGGCGGTTGTTGCTAACAAAGAGAAAAGGTAATTGCTGGTTTCGGAGAAGAGATTGGGATCAAAATGGTAACGCTGTTATGCAGGTTTTGCCGGTAAGTCAATTTACATCAATCTCAGGAAAATATTTTACTAAGTTAAACCATTTCACTGATAATTTGTGCAACCAAACACTAAAAAATGGATAAAACATTTTACACAAAAGTATTTTACGGTTAAACTAATAGAGCCTTAGTATGTTCGACAAGAATTTCCCATACTCGAGGTTGCTACACGAAAATACACATTCTTATGATATTTTACGACAAATTCGTCCTCACTATCATGTAACATAAATATAAAGTGCTCTTTCAAGCTCTTGAATTTTTTTAATGCAAGTAGTGAAGAGGTTGCGCGCAAAAGAAGGCACAATGCAATCAATTTTTTGCAGTTTAAGGTGTGAGTGAAAATGAATTTAAAATTGCATATCAAAATTTCATAAAAGAATTTCACGTCACTCAGTTTAAAACAATTTTTCGTTTACACTGATAAAAAATAGGGAAAATGACCAATAAATGGTTTTTAAAACAAATAATACCAATATCATGGTAAGGTTTTCTAAAATGACTCAAAACATGACAAGGAGAAAAGTATTTCCACATACATGGTAAGGGCAACTCGAAATGACCAAACTACCCTCCAATTGGTTTGAACCCTAATATTTCAATCTTTTACCCACAACCAACTATTTCCCTCCTGGGATTTGAGAACGACGAAGAAAACTTTGAGAGGGGAGAAACCAGATGACGGAAGAGAGAGGGAGAAGAGGAGAAAAACCCTAGATCTGTGGACTTCAACTCCATTCTCCTCTCTCAATCCACTTCTGACGTTGAAGCATCAACATAGTAAGTTTATACCTCTCTCTCTCTCTCTCTCTCTCTGTGAGTAGATTACTACTCCAATGGTTAATGTACATATTTTCTCTCTCTTCTCTTTGTGATTATGAAGTTTTTTTTATGAAATTTTGATAGTTTTGGGACACTGTTGTGAAGAACACAACAGTGTTGTTTAGGGGATGTAATGTGAATGATATGGTTGGCTAATGTTATAGTTATTTATGTTTTCTGTCAGTGAAACAGAGTTCTGCTCTTTGCATCATATGACATTGCTCCATCTGTGAATTTCAGTTGCACTATATGTCAGAATACAAGCACTAGGAAGTCAAATTTGCCTCTGTCTTTTACTACCTCCCTCATATAAAAAAGTTTTTTATGTAATTTTTAGTAGTCTAATTTGCTTGTCTCCTCTCTTAAAAAAATTTCATTATTTGTGTAAATATTGTCATTGTGGGTTTGTTCATGTTGAGACAAATAAGAAGCAAATAAAATTCGAACAACATCCCCAAACTATAGAATATGAGGTGATGGGATAATTGTGGATGTATTTAAGTTTACTAACAATAAAACTTTGATGAAGGACATGTCCTCAAGCTCAGTAAGTTCAGATGGTAGAAGGGTGGGGTTGTCGATGGAGTGGCCCAATTGCTATTGTCGCGACCGCTATTGTCGTGAACTAAAAGCTGCTTTCAAGGTATCTGGAACGGATGAAAACCCCGGTAGGAGATTTTTTGTGTGTGCTAGATACCCGGTAAGTGTATATGGTAGTTGTTACTGTAGGTTAATTGATAACATAAGTAGAGCGCTTAGCATGATTTCGTCATATCATTGTAGGATCCAGAGCGATGCAAATTTTTCGAATGGATAGACAAACCCATATGCCAGCGTGGGAAGGTGGTCATTCTCGAGCAAAAGGAGAAGTTAGTGAATCTGCAAAATGAGATGCAGTATTGGAAGCAGAAGGCCAAGTTGTTGGAAGAAAAACTAACGGAGTTTGAGAAGAAGGCTGAAGGCTTTGGCAAAAGGAGTCAAGTCCACGAAAGAAGGAATAATTCTATCAAACTGTTGCTTGCTTTGGTGGTACAGTGGTACTTCTTGTGGCTTGTATGGTTGTTGGAAAGTTCAAATATGGCTTGAGGAGGAGAGATTTGCATTTGGCACTGCCTCGTTGAGCAATGTTGTTGAAATCCCAAGTTCGTAGGATTAGTAGATGCTTGGCCCCTTAACCTAACTTTTGAGTAACCAAGTTAATTGTAAACAATGATGGTGGATATTTTTTGTGGAGGGTGGGATATATGTTGTGGATTATAGCCTTGTCAATGTTAATTTCCTATTTTGACATGTAATTTCCTATTTTGACAATAAAGCCTGCAAGAAACAAATGAATATCAACACTCACCTTATCAAGATATTTTGGTATTTACAACATCAAAAACACAAATTTTTGTCATTGTCCCAGAGGAAGATTTAAATCAACTCTGGGTATCAAGTCTCAAGACTCTCAACCCAGCAAAAGTTGGAAGAGAATAATAAATTTTTTTATGTTCTCTTCAAAGTACTGGAAGGGTATATTCTACAAAGCGAAAGTTAGAAAATGTTTCATTATTTGAGCAAGAACTATAATCAATGTGATCCCAAATCAAAAGATTGTTCTAGAGACCTATACTTATGTTGCGTAAGGGTGCATAACTGCCTATGCAAGTGTTGTGTTCGCCTAATCTATAGACACTGGAATTCTGTAACAAAGATCAGCTGCAGTTGTGTGTCCATTTTAGTCATTCTCTATAGCGGGAAGAAGTTAAGTAGTTGTGTAACATAGCATGTATGTTGGTGGTACTTGCTCTTTCCAAACTAGCAGACGAGAAAGGATGGCATGTGAATGTAAAGTAATAAGATTTGTTGATCTCAGCCTGTGTTTCGGAAATTGTGATGGTATAAATCTTAAAAGTTGTCGCATGATAGATGCATATAGGGAATAATAGTTGTCGCATAATAGTTTTCTATGCAGGGTTCACCTTTTTTTGGCCATTTTAGTGCATTACAATATTACCCATGACAAAGCTGGTTCCACTCTACCAAAAACATCCCAATAAAATATGGCTCCCAACAGATTATAGCCCAGAGTGTTTTTCTCGGGAGATGTTAGTACCAAGTTAAACTGAACATGAGCAATCATTCTACAATAATTTTAGGCCAATGAGGGCAATGTAAGTACTTGAAAAAATATACACAGTAGAGTCCATCACTTGTTTAATTTTGTTGCACCAAGTCCAAAAATTTGAGGAATAATACTAGTTCCAAAAACTTACTATGGCCGAGCAGTGGCAGTGTGGTCATCATCTAATGACTAAAATATGCATAGGAATCAACTAATGACTAAAATATGCGTAGTATCACTCAACTAATGACTAAAATATGCGTAGGAATCTTTCAATATCACGAATTGAAATTGGAACAGCTTATGTGTACATTCAAGCGTCTTTTAGGCAATTCATAGAACATGTAGAGGGCATTGAAGAGGGAAAAGAAGAACATGACTACAAACCCATCATACGCCCAAAAAATAACTCATAAGGTTGGGAAATTTGATTGAAAGAGAAACTGACCGATGCTAGGTGAAGTGAAGCTTTAAATCGACACGTGAATGCGGCAACGAGAGTGAACTGAGCAGCTTCACAAAACAGGCACCCTAAACGTAGCAAAAATACAATGTCATCAACCAAAATACCGAAACCGCAGAAGCCCTAAACGTAGCAGTACAAACTATTGATATTGTAAATGATTACTAAAGTATAATGCATATAGCCCATGGCTTTGTCACTTTTGAATTTTGGACATTTGCATTGAAGAGTTTAGACATCCCTATTTGCCTTCTGCCAATTTAGTGGACTTGGTCTTACATTTGAGATAAGAAGTTCAAAAATGAGATGATATATAGAATATGTTGGGAGTAATTTTAAAATAAAATAAATAAACATGATCGATAATAGCTGTCAACTTACAACAAGATCGACAAGAGGGGGATTACCCATTACCTTTCACATTAGTTGTACAAACTCGTTCCAGATAGCGACTCCACTTCATGCAAAATCGATTGCTGAAGATCGATTGCTGCGTTCGAGAGCGAGGGGGAGAGAGACAGAGGGACTGGTGCGAGGTGCGAGAGAGAGAGAGAGAGAGAGAGAGAGAGAGAGAGAGAGAGAGAGAGAGAGAGAGAGAGCAACTTTGGCAACAGAGAGAGCCACAGAGAGAGCCACAGAGAGAGATCGCGTAATGGGGAAGGAGGGGATCGGATGCTTTAGGGCTTGACGTAAACTTGGGTTTTTTGGGGGGAAATTATAAGGGGTAATATTGGAACTTTAGCTTTAATTTACCATGTATTGGTCATTTTAATTTTCCTTGCCATGGTTTGGGTATTTCACAAACCATGACCACCTTTTTGGCATTTGTTTGAGAAAAGACCACATGTATTGGTCATTTTCCCTAAAAAATATCTCAACTGGAGAACTTAAGTACTTGATCTATGTCTAACTTTTTTGCAAAATTCATGATTTTTACTAACATGTACACAGTGCATATTATGCTAAACTACTCTTCCATCTTTCTCTTAATTTCCATCCCCACCAAACTTACCACGCATGGTCCAACTTGAATATTACCTTAGCCTAATTTTTGTGCCGATTTTATGACTATTTTTTTTCCGCTTGAACTCAATGTTGTTTTGATTTTAACATAAGGTTCCTCTCGATCAGTTTAAAAGTAAAAAAATTCATGAAAACGATCTTATTTTTTAACTTACCCGAACTTGTCTTAAACAATTTCTTTTCATTGTTCAATGAGTTTTTAACTCTTTTGACTTGAATTAATGATGCATAAAATATTGTCCAAATTTTTTAAGAAGACTCGAGACAAAGAAGAACTAAGAAAATAATATGGAAGGTAAAATTGGCCCAAACTCCTCTTTATATCTGATCTCTCTACTTTTTTTTCCTGATTCCAAAAGATGAAAACACCAAGCCTATTTGAAAGTAAATTACAAATTCATACCCCATTATAATATTTTTCAAACGATAAACTTTCAAGCACTTACGCATATTAAATTGAGTATATTTTATTAAATTGAGCAGATTTTTTTGCAGAGGCCGGCCCTCGAAAAGTGGGACCCGAAAGTGGATCCCGCATGCCGATTTGTACAATTTCGGTACACCTAAGGGGTCGGTACCCCTACCAGCCTCCATTTTTCAAATTTCTATTTCATTTCAATTTTTATGATGGTATTCTCTCCATCCCTATTTAAGTAGTTGTTTTTGGCTAATTGTGTCTATGTTTAGATATAAAAAAAAAAAAGTAAGATATTTTCATAAATTATTTTTGACACCAACTAAAAATCCTAAAGTGAGATTTCCGAATGGTATACAAGATTTGACATATTATCTATGAATATATGTTATTTTTATCTAGCATTGACACAGCTCTCTCGAAGGGCTTACAAGTCTTAATTGAGACGTAATTTTTGTAATTTCTTCGCACCCGATGTGCCAGAGGCACTGAATGATAGTTCCATTACACTTCCCATATCCTGGCCTATCTAGAAACATGTAGAGGAGTACTACAACAAAACAATACCAGGCAATAGCAAAGCTGGAGGGATAAAATGGTCATTTCATCAGGTGCCATGGACCAATTTTTTCGTCCACCCTCTCCCTCTTTACATATTGCAATGGATATGGTGCAAGAACTCCACTTTTTTTTTTTTTTTTAAACAGCAAAATTATTTAGTATATAGAGAAACTTGGGTACATCGAGTCGGGGGAAGGGACGGAGAATTCAACCAAGGTTGAAAGAAAAAAAACAAAAGATAAAACCCCTAAACAACAGCCATCTGATATCTATCGATCCGATAGCCTCGGCCTCACTGCCGTCATTACTCATTAGTTAGATAGAGAACCACGTCATGCTACCACCGCAACCCACCACTGTCATCGATTAGGGAGAGATCACATCATGTCACTATTTCACATCCACTCAATTAAGTACATCCATCATTATAAAAAATTACAAAAAAATCTCTCTCAACAATGTTTTCAAAAGATTTATTGAAAAAACTTCAAAAACTGTTTTTTCTTAAACTATTTTCTTTTTCAATTTTTTTAAGATTGTTTTTTCAAAAAAAATTACACCAAAAATTTTTTTTTATTTTATAATTTGAATAAGTGATATGACAAGTTTTTTTTTTTCTCAGCAAAGAAAAATATATAGATAAGAGAGAGATTACAAGAAGAAGGGCTTTGGCCCAAATAGCAACACTACTAAGAGAAAACATCTCAACTATGATGGCACCAAAAACCCCGACAATAATATGCCCCCCTAGATCATGAAATACAACCTATGTCCAAAGGAAAAATACAATAAAAGATTAAAGTTTATCAACAGCCAAGAGAGAAGTGAATCAAATAAATCCCAATGCAGCTGCAGATTGCAAGACCAAGAATATAGCAGCAACACCACAATCAAAAAACCATAAAGCATCAGAGTTGAAAAGTCACCTGACTATTTATGTTACCTTAGCGGAACCTCCTGTTTTTCTGTTTCAACAATTGGTTGATGACTCTGTAGGGGTTAAATACCCCATGACTATTCACTACAAGAAAAATCATAATTTGCGAGGAATGAAAATCGTCATTAATGGTACACTTTTCCTCGCCAATGGTATAGGCGAGGAAATTATTTTGTCACCAGTTTTGTCGACAAAGGGTTGTCGCAGAAGGTCACATGGCGAGGAAATAAGAATTTCCTCGCCTATAATGAGTTTTTGACGACGAAATAATTTCCTCACCTATATTGAGTTTTGGCGAGGAAATATTTCGTCTCCTATATCAATGATTTTTTGTCAATAATTCATCAATTTCCTCGCCAATAATGATGGAAATCGATCTTGGAAAATTACATAGGCGAGGAAACTTTTCGTCGGCAAATAATTTAATTTAAATATTATAAAATTACATAGGCGAGGAATTTTTTCGTTGGCAAGTAATTTAATTTAAATATTATCAAATTACATAGGCGAGGAAACATTTCGTCGGCAAATAATTTAATTTAAATATTATAAAATTACATAGGCGAGGAAAATTTTCGTCGGCAAGTAATTTAATTTAAATATTATAAAATTACATAGGCGAGGAAATTTTTCGTCGGCAAGTAATTTAATTTAAATATTATAAAATTACATAGGCGAGGAAACTTTTCGTCGTTAGAAAGCTTCTTAGAGAAACCTCTTTAGTGAGAAAAAATTTCGTCACCTAAAGAATATATATGAGGAGTATAGGTGACAAAATAAATTGGGTCACATTCCTTTGAGAATACAATCCTGTTCATTTTAGAATTCAATAGATATCAAACAAAACCCTGTATTACATTACATTTCACCAAAATAACTAACATATATTCATAAACCTTTAGAATGTTTAGTATTCTACACCAATTAGTTCATCCACCATAGGATCTAATGCATCCATGTTCCAAAGACAAAAGGCCAAAAATAATCAAACTAGACCATATCATGTTCTTATCCTATGCATCATCCAAAAAGAAGACCCAATCTTCATAAAAAAGAAAGAAAGAACAGGTCGTCACATATTGATATATCCAAAAAAGAAGTCTTCAATGAAAACCATATACTCTCATCTTTCCCACTATCCAACCTTCGGCCTATTCAATCTGCAAAACATCAAACAAGATTACAAAATATTGTTACGATTTTGATAATAGAATAAGAAAATTTATGTAAACTTAACAAATATAATGTGTCACGCCCTGTCTCGGGACAGCACCAATTGGCCCATCCCGACACAACGCGTGGCACCCGGCCCAATCAGGACAACCTTAGCTCACACAAGCAAAAGATTAAAAAGTTAAACAGTTCATTATTTATAACTTCAAAGAGCGTCTTACAATGTACGGCGGAAGACTAACATACGTGAACAAAAAAAAAACATGATTATACGCTTAAATACAAGCCTGGGGACAGACCCTCTTGGCCAACAAAACCATCACTATCTACATATAACCAAGCCCTGACCCGCGTCACTCGAGTGAATTCCAGCATGTATCAGCGCTAAACAGGCATTTACAGCACTTAAGAGTCTATTTCCAACCTTAGCTCTTACTGGATACGACCAAAACTTGTAGTGGACGCGACTCAACTCAGTTCTCAACACTTAAGAGTCTATTTCCAGTAAGGTGTAAATTCCAGCATGTATCAGCGCTAAACAGGCATTTACAGCAGCTACGCATGTCATTTACAGCATAAAAATAACACTTTCAGCAACTAAACTTTATTTCCAGTAAGTTTCAGCCCTTAACAGGTAGGTTTCAGCACCCAATAGGGCAGTTTCAACACTTCAAAATGCATTCCAGCAACTAAGAGCAGTTTCCTGCATCTAAATAACTCTTACAGCAGCATTTTCAGCCTTAAAAAGGCATTTTCAGCAACTACAAAATAGTTTCCTGCACTTAACTACACAGTTTCAGCAACTTCAATGGTGAACTTAACCTAGAAACTTCAATTAGAAGCATAACCCATCAAGTGTTCACATAAATACATGAAATTAAAGCACTAGAAACATGGAATTCAGGTCTAGCACGCGTATTTACCTAGGTTTGAGCTTCAATCAAGTGCAGGTAAGAAAACCCAATTGATTCTCTCTCTCTCTCTCTCTCTCTCTCGTGTACTCTATGTATGAGCCAAGTGTGGGTACGACTAAGGAAAGGAAAAGGGACGTGGAAGTATATAAGCTTGCAAAGGAAAAATTATCCCATGCTACACATCTCATGATGCTGTGATGCTCCAATCAATGGAAATATTCCGTTTTGCATACTTTTAAAATGATGCCAATTCACTCAAGTGATGCACACAATTAAGATAAACACACACACACAATTGAACACATTAACGTAAATTAGGAGTCGGGTATTACATAATGTATTTACGTATTTATGATTTTAAAGAGGCAAAATGTTGCCCGTCGCTCGAAGAATCAGTAAGTCGGGCACTTCATGGCCCGAAAACGGCTAAAATTGAGCCATCGGCATGCCAAACTTTACTCCACTGCAATTTTCTCGACTTGTATGGCTCATGCAAGTCATATTACGTATTTAAGATTTTACAGAGGCAAAATGTTGCCCGTCGCTCGAAGAATCAGTAAGTCGGGCACTCGTGGCCAGAAAACGGCTAAAATCGAGCCGTCGGCATGCCAAACTTTACTCCACTGCGATTTTCTTGACTTGGATGGCTCACTCAAGTCATATTACGTATTTATGATTTTAAAGAGGCAAAGTTTTTCCCGTCGCTCGAAGAATCAGTAAGTCGGGCACTCCGGGGGCCGATAACGGCTAAAACCAAGGCGTCGGCAAGTCAAATTATGCTCTGATGGTATTTTCATGACTTACATGGCCCAAAACAAGTATATTAAGTATTTATGACTTCAAGGAGGAAAAATATAGCTCGTCGCTTGGGAAATTGATGAATCGGGTACCCCGGGGGCCGAAAAACGGCTAAAACCAAGGCATCGGCAAGTCAAATTATGCTCTGATGGTATTTTCTTGACTTACATGGCCCAAAACAGGTATATTAAGTATTTATGACTTCACGGAGGCAAAATATGTCTCGTCGCTCGGAAATTCATGAATAGGGTACCCCGGGGGCCGAAAAACGGCTAAAAACAAGGCGTCGGCAAGTCAAATTATGCTCTGATGGTATTTTCTTGACTTACATGGCCCAAAACAGGTATATTAAGTATTTATGACTTCACGGAGGCAAAATATGTCTCGTCGTTAGGGAAATTCATGAATAGGGTACCCCGGGGGCCGAAAAACGGCTAAAACCAAGGTGTCGGCAAGTCAAATTATGCTCTGATGTATTTTCTTGACTCGGATGGCTCGCACTGGCCACGTCATGTATTGGTGACTTTATGGAGGTAAAATATCGCCCGTTGCACAGGAAATCGACAAATCGGGTGCTTGGAGGCCCGAAACGGCTAAAAATCATGGCATTGGCATACCGGATTTTGTTCCACTTCAATTTTATTGATTTGGACAGTTCAAAAAATTCACGTTATGCCCTTGTGACTTTACAGAAGCATCATATTTCCAGTTGCTCAAAAATTCGATGATTGGATACTATGAAATCCAAGAAAGGCTTAAAAACGAGGTGTCGGCGTATCGGGATATGCTCCACCACTGTTTTCTCACATTGGATGGTTCCCCCAAGAAATATTGAGTAATTTTTTCCTACTTGAAGCATCGTTTCACCTACGGCTAGAGAAATCATTGATTGAACGCTTCAAAATCCAAAAAATTGCCTAAAAACAAGGCGTTGACATGCCAAATCCCACTCTGCTGCAATTTTCTTGATTTAGATAGTTCACACAAGTCACTTTATGCACTTGTGACTTTATGGAAGCATTATATCACCCGTTGCTCAAAAATTTGATGATTGGATACTATGAAATCCAAAAAAGGCTTAAAAATGAGGTGTCGGCGTATCGGGTATGCTCCACCACTGTTTTCTCACATTAGATGGTTCCCCCAAGCCATATTGAGTATTTTTGGCCTACTGGAAGTATCGTTTCACCTACGGCTCGAGAAATCATTGACTGGACGTTCCAAAGTCCAAATATGGCCTAAAATAAAGCATTAACATGCCGGATTGCATTCTATTGCCATTTTGTCAGTTTCAATGGTTCCAACAAGTTGCATTGGGAATTTATGACTTTTTGGAAGTGTTTCTTTGCATGTTGGCTAAAAAGTTCAAAGATCGGACCATTTGAGGCCCGAAAATGGCCTAAAAACGAAGCCGCCGATATGTCAAAACATGTCACGACACTATTTCTGTCATTTGATCCATTCGCACGGGTTACATTACTCATTTATGGCTTGGAGGAAGCATTGTTTCGCACCCCAACCAACAAATCGGGAATTCGGTACCTTTAAGCCGGAAAACGGCCTAAAACAAGGCACCGACGAGTCAAAACTCCTTATAAGGCTATTTCTTTGATTTGGGCTATTCAAACAGGTTATATTATCAGTTTATGACTTGGTGATATCGTTGTTTTATGCGTTTGTCAGCAGATCAAGATTCGGATACTCTAAAGACCCAAAAAGACCCGAAATGGCACCATCGGCATGTCCAAACTCATTCCGTTGCGAATTCCCCGAGTTATTCCACTCACACGAGTTTTATCATGTATTTATGACTTGGGGGAATTAATGTTTCCAGGCGTTTGGTAAAAAATCAATGATCGGATGCCTTCGCCCCCGAAAACGGCCTAAACGGAGGCATCGGCGTGTCAAAACTTGTTATAGTGCTATATCTATACTTTGGTCCACTCCCATGAGTTATATTTGGAATTGATTTGGTTGGAATTTGGTAATTGATGGATATGTTTGTGTGTTTTTAAGGAGTTTGGATGGAATATAGACATCAAGAAAATTGAGGAGCTGAAGCCAAGTTTATAAATATTTATAATCTTTTAGACCAAGCATAGCCGATCAAAAAGTCAGCAAATTCTTTGTTTTCCAATTATGTAAAGAACTACATAAAGTATTTATTTGGAGAGACAAAATATGAAAGATAGAAAGATTTATCAATTTAGTTCTGCTAGTGGAAAAGCATGATGCACTAACCTGCAAGTCAATCATGAGCTTCACGAGCCAACACTCTAAGATACTCCAGTGTACCCTTGTTTTTTAAGAAACTCCAAAACACCAGCCAAAGTCCTCCCTTGTTGCTCTTGTTACTTGGATTCTTTCCCAAGATGACCCCTGTTACATTGTCCAACTGTTCTTGAATCTTTTCCACCGGGATTTCCAAAGATCTCTTCCGTTTCTCATGCTTACCATTATAGGCCACTCTCTTTCGCCTTTCTGGGTGGTTTTCTGGTAAGTAGCATCGATGATTTGTGTAAGCAGTCTTACTTCTCAATGATTCAAAATACGGTTCATCGTTGCAAGTATAACATGCATAATGACCCTTTGTTCTCCAACCAGAAATGTCACCAAATGCTGGCCAATCGTGTATTGTCCACATTAAAGCTGCATGCATTTGAAAACTCTCACGACTGAAGGCATCGTAAGTTAATGCACCAGTCTGCCACAACTCATTCAATTCATCTATCAAAGGTCTCATATAAACATCGATATCGATGCCAGGTTGCTTATCCCCTGGAATCAATAATGTGAGCATGAAGAATGACTCTTTCATAACCAGCCATGGTGGCAGGTTATAAGGAACAAGAATGACAGACCACATACTGTAGGAGCTGCTCATGTTCCCGAAAGGATTGAACCCATCAACTGCTAACCCTAGTCTCACATTGCGAGCCTCACAAGCAAACTCAGGATATTTTACATCAAAGTCCTTCCATTCATCACCATGGGCCGGATGCCTGGATTCATCACCATCGCCAGGATTATCCATGTGCCATCTCATGTACTCGGCTATCATCCTTGTCATGAACAACCTTTTTAACCTTGGTGTCAAAGGGAAGTAACGCAAAACCTTACGGGCGATCTTATTTCCCCTGCCACAATTGGTCTCGTACCTTGACACATTGCACTTTGGACACCTATCCAGGGTTGCATTCTCCTTGTAAAAGAGTACACAATCATTTATGCAGGCATCAATAAGCTCGTATGACAAGCCTAAATTAGACAATAATTTCCTTGCCTCGTATGTATTCTTGGGAACTAAGTTAGGTTTTGGTAAAAGATCACTTTGGAACTTAAAGAACATATCGAGCGATTTATTGGTCCAATGATTTGTTACCTTCATATTAAATACCTCAATAACATATTTTAGCAGAGTATAACTTTCGCAACCTGGGTACAACTCGCGTTGGGCATCATTCAAAAGTTTATCCAAGTTTCTCATTTCCTCCCATTGGGTTGTATCTACGGATTCCCCTCTCATTCGATCTTGCAACAACGCATCAATCCCACCTAGATCCCCATCTTCACCATCTCGCATTTCCCGATGGCAAACATTGTCCGATACACGCGGTTCTCCGTGCTCATGCCAAACAATGTAACTTTGCATAATCCCATGTCGGAGCAAATGAATTCGCACATCTTCTGGACTTTTACGGTAGAAGTTTACACACTGTAAACACGGGCAAAGAATATTACCTTGTCCATCTACAACCTCTCTTGCAAATTCAATAAACAAATTGACACCATTATAATATGCCTGACTAATTCTCCCATCAGCTGTCATGCCCATTTTCATCCTTTTTTTGTCCATGTCTGATTTAAGTCATCAAGATAATGTCAAGCCCTGCATATATCACATATTACATAAGTAGATTTAGTAAACCAGTTTTTAATAGTTAGGTGTCACTCTCTTCAACTTTTTCTATCTATCCTTAGGATGAACACTACCGGACAACTTATAAGATATGTACTACCTTAGTTTTCCAAATTCAAAAGCCTAATTATCATAAGTCAGAAAAGTACATTATGCAGATAACTTTCTTATATATATAACCAGAGCCGAGTCCTCATCTTTCTCTTGTTTTGGCATCCATGGGCTCCTCTTTCAAGTTGTGTGCTAGCTTTTAGAGAGATTTTTTTGTAATATAGTATCATAGGAAACAACCGCGTGCATCGCACGTGCACTTTTACTAGTTTACTAGAATTAAGAACAAAGGGAAAGCCATTGAAGTATGAAATTCATTGACCCCTTTGCACATACGAACCAGTAAAGAAATAGTATTACAACAAAGAAAATAGGGCATAAGGGAACAAGTATTACAATAAAGAAATAGTAACAAGACAAAAACCATGTGCACATAGGAAACCAATTCCATAGTCTTTCACCAGATCCAAACCAATTTTAAATTAGCAAAGTGGTGGTTAATTCAGGAAACAAATCCACATTCAAAACCCAAACAAGAAAACCCAAACAAAACCAAAAAAGAGCACCAAAGCAGAAGAAGATCAGACCCAAACAAGCACCATAGCAGAAGAAGAAGAGCAAAAAAGAGCACCAAAACCCAAACAAGAGCTGCAAATCAAAACCCAAACAAGAGCTGCTGGACTTACTGGAACATTTTTCGTCATTCCTTGCTGTTGGACTTCTATTTTGCTCAAGGTTTGCTCTAAAAATCAGACAAAAATTGGAGAACAAAGAGAAATCAGTCGACTTGAGTTTAGAGTTTAGAATGGAAAGTGATAGAGATTAGAAAAATTGGGGTTTCGAAATCAAAACCCAAACAAGACCAGACTTTAGATGATTATAAAACAAACCCAGAACCCATAACCACCAAATGGTTGTCAATTGATGGCATTTCACAATTACACTAGTCATCATGGCGTCTGTCCACAAAGACTCCCACGTCCTAACTTCTCTACTTGAATGTACAAAACACCTTCTAGAATTGCCAGCAAATGCACTCATAAAGGTTGAAAGCCTTAAAGGAAGTAATTACAAGGGTAATAATAAAAATTATTCAACATTGTTGGATAGCTCAGTATTCATTATGGGGCTTCCTTCATAGCTTAGAACAGGGGCCAATTGTTCTTTCTTAACATACCGACATCACTTTTTTTTTTATCACACTAGTGGTCCTCTCTTTGAAGATTCCTTAGCCACAGATTGTGAGAATGACACCATAACTAACAAACAAACAAACAATAGCACAAATAAATATATATAATAAAATACTCATTCTCTAAAGTAGTAGCATTTTATAATCCTTGACAGTGTGTTCTGGCCCCAGAATACATTGTTTTGACGCAAATCGGACCACTTGTTGGGGGATTTATCTTTTAACTAAAAAAATTGTGTCATCACTACCCAAATCGAGTAAGACTTTTGCTTCGCAATCAGTCTTACGACTCCCACGAGAATAACAAAGAGTTAAAAATACTTATAGTGTCATTCTGGTTCCAAATTTCCATATAAACCAAGTAGATAAAACTATTTCGCAAAAAAACAAAAGCGAAATCCGTCCTAACAAAAGGTAAGTATTATATAATAAAAACTCATTCTCCTAAAGTAGTAGCATTTTATAAATCCTTGACAGTGTGTTCAATTTTTCATTACAATACTCCCAACGGGTTCATTGCTGACCAAGGAAGGGTTCGTGTGTTTGGTACTCTCCACCATGTTTACCTAACAATTTTTCATTACAATACTCCCAATTTTTCATTGCTGACCAAGGAAGGGTTTGTGCGTTTGGTACTCTTATTCATCAGATACTTGTTGGGTTTACCTGTCCAAGCTAATTGGAGGTGTAGGCTTTTATATGTAATCGACAATGTGGCATTGGGGTATTTCCTTGCCTATAATAAAAACTTAGCGAGGAAATGTTTTCCTCACCTTTGTGTCCCTAAAAATTGGCGGTCCAAAATATTTTCCCGCGGGATAATTTTTTGTGAGGAAAAATAAAATTCCTCTCCATTGTGGGTCTTTTTGCGAGGAAAAATAAAATTCCTCGCCAGTGGAGGTCTTTTAGTGAGGAAAAAATTAAATTCCTCGCCATTGGAGGTCTTTTAGTGAGGAAAATAATTTCCTCGTCTATTTTGATCACCTCATTACAATTTTGCGACAAAATTATATTTTCCTCGCCATTTGACTGGCTTTCGCGAGGAAATAAAATTTCCTCACTATGTTTCCTCGCCTTAGATAGATTTTGTTGTAGTGATTTATGCTTAGTTTATAATATCGCCTTTTTACCAAAAAAAAAAAAGAAAAGTCACCGGGAGGACCAACTGATCCAAACTACAAACATAATGAATTAAGCATCCTTGAAGCCACCAGAATCAGGGACGGAGCCAAGAATTTCGCTACGCAGGGGTGAATATATTTTTAAAAATTAATACTTTGTAGGGGCGAGTCTATATAATACTAGAGGTTTTTTCTTTCTCTTACAGGGGCGACTGCCGCTACTGGCCCCTCTCTGGCTCCATCCCTGACCAGAATATCAAAGAACAGATAGAGCTAGGGCAAACCCATTTCAATTACCACCAATTAATGATGTCCGACCAGATTGCGCATGCAATTTTGCAATGTAAAAGAATATGAGAAGCAGATTCAACCAGCTCACCACAAAAAGGACACAAACCATCAAAATTCTCATCAATGGATTTAATGTTTCTTCTAATGAGTGATATGACGAGTTTTTGGTTATCTAAGTTCGGAAAAGTGATGGAGGTTCCATTGCTTTTGATTATGAACAAAAAACACTAATGTCAAACATGACGTTGCTAACTTTAAAAACCTAAATAGACGGCACGTGCAGTTATGTGTAACGTGGTGGCAACTTATTGGATAAGCTCGACCAACCATGCATGTTAGCACTGGACTAACAAAAACAATCAACGGCACGTGCAGTTGCGTTGTGTGCTTTCTCCCTATAATATTGATGTGGTCACGTGGTGTGGACTGGGGACACTAGGCAGCAATAATTTAGTGGTTCGGAAGGACATGTACACGAAATACCCTCTACCTTTCCACATATACCCTCATTGAGATGTCGGATGCATGCTGTGATTGGGGCACAGTAGACCTTGCTTTGATGCACATGGATTTCATCCCGGGCTCAAAAAAGTGATCTGAACCATTTATTTTGTTCTGCTTATTTAGTTTGATGTGTTTGTTAATATCACACTAATCCTAAATTAGTGGAGACATGAACGAAACACGTTTGTCTTTAAGATTTGTCTCAAATTCATAAATGTTAAATATTTTCAAGTAAAACGTATTTCGATCAGTGTGATTTTTTGCATGAGCAAACAAACCAAACGAACAGAAGGAAAGGAAGGATTTCAATCACTTTTTGAGCCAGACCTAACTACGGGTACAGACCCCTCACGTCCAGAAAATGTACTGAACCGTTCATTCGTCTTAAAACAATTTTCCAAGTGACCCGCGAGAAATCAGCTTAATTCAACATGCGTAAGTGATTGAACCAAAATTCTCATCACTCGTGTGAGACCCACAAATGGGCCCCCGAAACAATCGGTACATTTTCCGGACGAGTTGGGAGCCCATTGTGTCAAGAAAAGAGCCCAAGGTCCGGGGGTCCGTATACCTTCTCTCTGGGTATGTATCTATCAATGTAATTTCGTAGACGTTTATACCCTAATGAATCTTAGTGCATAACTTTGTCACTAGATACGCAAATGAACTAATGGGTATCATGATGTTGCACATAATTTATATATTTTTAGCACCAATTTAGTTTGTACAAAATATCTTTAATTTTACACATAATTTCTTTATTTCCAGCAAATAATTTCTTTATGTTTAGGACCAACTTAGTTGACACGAGTTAAGAAAATGAGAATGAAAAGAAGACAAGAGAGCAACACATTTTAGGTTAAAAATTCTCTCGTGCATAATTTTTTACTTTGCAATGCTTTAATCTGTTGTTTAATTTATTAAATACTTAAATAAATATTAATATTATTTCTCCTCACAAAAATAAAGCTCATGTGTGTGTGTAGGAGTTGGGTCTACATTTTAAGAGTTAATAACATATTAGTTTAATGTTCAATCAATTTTCTTTGGCTTTTTTAATGGAAGGAAAAAAAAATCAAAAGTAATAGAAATTATAAATAATAAAAAAAAAAATTCAAGGGAGGTATCTGTTAGTATTATTATAAACCTCAAGGGAGATCAATGGAAGGGTAAAAATATAAATTCATGTTTTCCGTTAAAAGAAGTTACCCTACAAGACTGACAGGGGGGTAAGTGCAATTTTAGAAACCTAGGGGAGATTTCTATCATTGTCATAAACCTCAGGTGAGGTAAATGAAGCTTACCCTTTAAAATATCACTTTTCATGCCAAATCAAACATAGCAACTCAATCGACAAGATCTATCGAAATTGAATTTCAAGTAATTAAAACCATGAATTTACATGTTCAAAGTTTCCACTCTATTTGGCATAGTGACATTTTGAAAAAGCCCTAGTGTAACAAACCGGATCCACAAGCACCACGATAATACAATAATGGGACTCTAATCAATTATCTCAACAAAATAATAATAATATTTACAAGCAATTCCATCCAGCCCTCGCCGCCGCGCCAACCTTAATTAATTGAGATCACAACCGTTCATAGATTCTGTTGTTCAAAGCCAGCTCCTACTTCACCTCCTTCTTTTTGAAAACACCACGTCGTTAGCCTTCTTATTTCCGAACTCCCCTTTTTCTAATTCTTATCCCTCCATTTTATCTACACGTACCCCCTGCCTTTCTAATTCTCATCACCAAAAAACACTTCACCAACTTAGTCACCAATGCTTTCTTGTATCTACTCCCACGTGTCTCACTTTTTGCTACCACCCACGCAATAAAAGACAAATGTGTGAGACAATTACTTAGAAGCCTTCCATATATTTGTCATCATAAAATTAATAGACAGCTTAAATAAGAAGTGTAAGCTTGTAATTGTCATACGGGGTATTACAATACTCCCCTCCTTTTAGAAATTTCGTCCCCGAAATTTACTGATTAAAATATAGGTAACTGGATTCCATGCCATAAAGGCTACATAAACACACACACACACACACACACACACACACACACACATATAGGAAGATGTTCTATTAAGGACTCCCTCACGGATCTCCTCCGTGAGGACCACCCCTTTTATGATTTTTCGGACCAAAGTTCGACGATCCGAACCGCTCAATGTGTTTAAAACATGTTTTCCATGGCCAACGCGAGGAATCACAAAAAAAAACTCCCGAAAGGGCTTCATCCGAGCAGTTTTTCATAATAACTGTACATATATTGTTTATCGAAAAAAGCTCAAATGAAGCCCTTTTGTGTATTGTTTTTGGACGAATCCTCCCAGTGGCCCTCAAAAACACGTTTTAAACACATTGAGCTGTTCGATCGTCGAGATTCGACCCCGATCCATGAGGTCTGCAAATTGGGAGTTTGAGGGAGTCCTCAGTAGAACGGGATTGTATATATATATATATATGGGGCCGGTTCCCCTCACACTTAAAAAAACACATAAAAAAACACCTCGCTCTTCGGGCCCCAATGTGATGTTCGAAACCGTTGATCTTGTTTAAATGAGTAAAATAAAAAGTCATGCATAATTTCAGCTCAATTGAATATCGATAACTGCTTCATCTAAACAGTTTTAAAAACACTAGTTCCTGTCACAATTTTTGCAAAACTGTTTGGATCAAGCACTTACCAATATCCAATTGAGCTGAATTTTTGCAGGACCTCCTATTTTACTCATTTGAACAAGATCAATAGTTCAGAACACCACAGTGGGGTCCGGAACAAAATCGAGTGTTTTTTTAAGTGTAAGGGGAACTGGCCCCTATTATATATATATATATATATAAACGGAAAATTTCCTATCCACACCTCCCAGAAATAAGAAAAAATGGGGGTTTTTTGTGTTGCAAATTTTTTTTGGAAAATCCGATCCGTCCAATGTGTTCAGAAGGTGTTTTCAAGGGTCCACGCGAAAAATATTCAAAAAAAAATACCGGGAAGGGCTTGATCCAAGCAGTTTTCGCAAAAACTGTATTTATATATTTTTGCAAAAACTGCTTGGATTAAGCCCTTCCCGGTGTTTTTTTTTGAAGATTTTCCGCGAGAACCCTTGAAAACACCTTCTGAACACATTGGACGGATCGGATCGTCAAAAAAAAATTTGTATAAAAAGTCCGTAAATCAAAAGTCCGGATTAGATCCTTTACCTATATATATATATATACACCGGCGATCCTGTCAAGGATCCCGGATTTCCCGGATTGAAGGGATTTTTGGTGTTTTGATGCTTTTAAAAATTGTTTTTGGGAAATCCGAGCCGTCCAATGTCTTCAAAAGGTGTTTTCCAAGGTCCACGCGGGAAATCTTCAAAAAAAAATACCGGGAAGGGCTTGATCCAAGTAGTTTTTCGCAAAAGCGTAAATATAAAGTTTTCCGCTTGGATCAAGCCCTTCCCGGTATTTTTTTTTTGAAGATTTTCCGCGTGGACCTTGGAAAACACCTTCGAACACATTGGACGGATCGGATCGTCAAAAATTATCGGGAAGTGGAGTCCGGATCCGGGACTCCCGGACTAGAAGGACTCTATATATATATATATATATATAGAACATATCTGTGAGGGCTCCCTCACAAAAAAGTGCGGGAAACTTGATTTTGGGCCGTTGGATCCTATGCCCTTCACGCGATCCAATGGCTAAATTTTGTTTTCCCGCACTTTTTTTTGTGAGGGAGCCCTCATAGAAAACTTCTTGTATATATATATATATAGGAACCCTTCACATCCAAACCCCCTTTTTACGGACCTAACGTCCGGACCTCCACCTTCCCAATATTTTTTTGAAAATCGGAACCGTTAGATGTGTTTAAAACGTGTTTTTAAGGTCCAACGCGAAGATTTGGCAAAAAAAAAATACGGAAGGGCTTGATCGAGGCGAGTTTTTCACAAAACGCTATAAAAACAGATTTTATGAAAAGCGCGATCAAGCCCTTCGTGTATTTTTTTTGCCAAATCTTCGCGTTGGACCTTAAAATCACGTTTTAAACACATCTAACAGTTGATTTTCAAAAATATTGGGAAGGTGGAGGTCCGGACGTTATAAAATCCGGGAGTTTGGATTGGAAGTTTTTGTATATATATATATATATATATACACCGGCGATCTGTCAAGGATCCGGATTAAGCCTTTTCGGTGTTTTGATGCTTTTAAAAATTGTTTTTGGGAAATCCGAGCCGTC
The DNA here is from genome assembly GCA_016920895.1 of Vaccinium myrtillus. Taxonomy (NCBI): domain Eukaryota; kingdom Viridiplantae; phylum Streptophyta; class Magnoliopsida; order Ericales; family Ericaceae; genus Vaccinium; species Vaccinium myrtillus. The sequence continues at coordinate 10,011,966 of CM029271.1, forward strand.
CAATGTGTTCAAAAGGTGTTTTCCAAGGTCACGCGGGAAATCTTCAAAAAAAATACCGGGAAGGGCTTGATCAGCAGTTTTCGCAAAAGCGTATATATATATTTTTGCGAAAACTGCTTGGATCAAGCCCTTCCCGGTATTTTTTTTGAAGATTTCCAGCGTGGACCTTGGAAAACACCTTTTGAACACATTGGACGGCTCGGATCGTCAAAATTTGATCCGGAACTATGAATCCTGGATCCGGGATCCCGGACTAAATAAGGACTGATATATATATATATATCACGCCACAAAGACTACATATCATGCCACTAAGGCCACGCCACGAAGGCTACATATAACGCCACGAAGGCCACGCCATGAAGGCTACATATAACGCCACGAAGGCTATATATCATGCCACGAATATAAATAATCTGCTCAAAGCCAAGCATACTTATTACAACTAATCACAAACCATAAGTACACTCATTGGCATCACATGTCACGCCATTTAGCACACATCTTTATACGGCTGGCCAGTCACGGTGTACAATTATACGCCTTTAAACTAATAATACCATCATTAGCCATCACCACATCAGGCCAACACAGGTGGTTAATTGCTCTAACTCCAACGACAAGATAAGCTAATAAAAGCATACGCGGTAACCCGCATTCTACGTAAGATAATCAAGATCAAGGGTGGAATTCATCGTGTCCAATCTCTAAAATTCAACATTATTCAGATCTTTGAAACATAACTAAGAAAAGCACTAATGTTAATTAAGTGGCTCAATATGAAAAAGAAAGTAGTGCACATGTAAGACCATCTTCAAACGTAATTACATTCTTATAAGCAAAAAAGACCACCATCTCAACATTAGTTTAAGTACAAAATACATCAAAATCTTGTCTAAAACCTCCACTTAGTAGGGCCACAGAACTAAAAGAATGTATCAATAAAGATATCCCTCAATCTTTTTTTTTTTTGATAATCAAAAACCGCCCAGCAGGGCTCCATCAATCATCACTACCAACGAAACTTTGTTAAGTCCCACAAGCAACTCCACCATCTCAGAAATGAGTTCAATCCAAACATGCACGGAAACTTAAAGACAAATTTATCTACAGATTTGATGCTATTCAAATGTAATTAAAACTTTATAATATTACAGAATAGTCTACCGAGTTATAAAACTCAAGTTTCAATAGCAACAAAACCCCTCTTTTGAACAACGATAATCGGTGTCAAAATATATACGAAAAAATAATTAAACAAAATCCTACTAATAATCACTTCCAACACCTCACAAAACTAACACTAAAAAACTTCCATTGTCCGTGGATCACGATGACACACCCTCCCTGTTTTTTTTTTGTGTGTTATATCCTCCAAAACAACTACCACATAACAAAAACGAATTAAACAAAGAGGAGCATTAACCTATGAATATGATTGCAAACTCACTTACCAAATCCAAACACCAACACGACCCCATATAAGACCTACCGCCTGCTCTGATACCAACTGTAACAACCTGGATCCACAAGCACCACGATAATACAATAGTAGGACTCTAATCAATTATCTCAACAAAATAATAATAATATTTACAAGCAATTCCATCCAGCCCTCGCCGCCGTGCCAATCTTAATTAATTGGAGATCACAACCGTTCATAGATTCTGTTGTTCAAAGCCAGCTACTAAATTCTATGTCCACCATATGTGACTTCACCTCCTTCTTTTTTAAAACACCACGTCGTAGCCTTCTTATATCCGAACTCCTCTTTTTCTAATTCTTATACCTCTCTTTTATCTACACGTACTCCCCTGCCTTTCTAATTCTCATCACCAGAAACACTTCACCAACTTAGTCACCAATGCTTTCTTGTATCTACTCCCACGTGTCTCACTCTTTGCTACCACCCATGCAATAAAAGACAAATGTTTGAGACAATTACTTAGAAGCCTTCCATATATTTGTCATCATAAAATTAATAAGACAGCTTAAATAAGAAGTGTAAGCTTGTATTTGTCATACAGGGTATTACACCTAGGATTTGTAAATTATTCACTAAAGTCAGCCTCTTGGTTTAAATAAAATATAAAGATCACACCACGACAATCACATCCCTTAGTTTGATCCCAACAGACACATCTCATAATGTAAATTCAATGGCCATACCTTTTGGTTAAATCCCAAGGTCCGGCATCTTCTCATACATAAACATGTAAGTTCAAACTCCAGTATCAATTCAAAACTAAAAATTTAATTGCTTCTTAACCATTTCTGTTTCTTACTATAACAACGGTTGGGAGATCTTGAACACCCACATAGCAATGGTAGTGTCTGATTCCAATTATGCCAACAGTTAAAACAAACCATTACTACTCTGGGGGGAAAATGGTCAAAATGAGTTATCGTTACAATTCGAGATTCTGGCCAATGTGAATATTTTGGCCATACGCAACCATTAAGGGGTTGTTCCACTGAGGGTGTTTTTAGAATAAACTGATTTTTCACAGTTTTTTATATGATAGATTGTGAGAAAATGACTTGTCTTGGTTTTTGAAAAAAAATTGTTTATTGTTAGCGGAACACCCCCTAAGCCTTAGCCGGTGCCACCAGTCCCTTTTATGAAGTAATAAATCCACAACTTTTGGGGCTTTAGAATCAATTTTAAATGATTTTTAAGATTCAAAATGAACGTCAAGCCTCGTTGTTTGTCTGTGTGTGGTAAATAATAAGAGGTTAGGGGTAGAGTTTGTTGGTGCAAATTCGGGAGTCTTCGAGAAATCTGAACGCCTTGATGATGGAACTTGTAGAAATTTGCTTTGAGGCACGTTACTGAGTCGCTTTCCCAAAACAGTATTTGCCCCACCGTTTGGTGTGCACCGGGTTGATAGTGAATCTGTTCGAGGATGCAACGAAGCCCGATCAATTCAATGATCTTCTGCCTGCGTCCGCACAAACGAAGGACAGACAGAATACCAAGTCGAATGTGATCAAAAGTACCAACGATATGTTGACACCGTTTCTACAAAGCAACGGTGCAACAAAAACAAGGAAGAAAATCTGTAGAGAATTCGGCAGAGTAACAACGGTGATTTTCTGAAATATTTCGGTGTTGAATGAATGAGATTTAGGCTCTATTTATAGACCCAAATGGGCACAACCCTAAGTGAATAGACTTGAGTTAGGGTCATATCTCCGTTTTGAGTTGCACCTGTCCACGAACCATGGCCTGACTTGCATCTGAATTTTCGCGCCCAGAACCCGTTGGTATGGATACCTCCTCTTATGCATACCAATCTTTTTGTTCGTCCAGATTGCATAGGTATCGATACCTCTTCAAGGGGGTATGGATACCAAAACTTCTGATCATTTGTGCACCATAGGTGTGCATACCAAGTTTTAGCGGTATCCATACCAAGTGTAAGATTGCCATCAAAGCGCCATATTGCAGCCATTCAACCTTTTCCTAACTAGCCGATGTGGGACAATGCCAAAACACTACAAATAAGCTTCCTAAAGGACAATGAATATTTTAATAAAAACCCCAAATAAAACCAATTTATTTTGATAAAGTTCCAACAGAGTTTTAGTTAGTGTTTTTCGTCTTTTCTTTTACGGCTGGGTTTCCCCTGTCCATTTTTGTATTGTTCTAGTTTTTCCAGATCTAGTGGGTGTTGGTGGTGGGAAATAATTTGTTAGTTTAGTTGTTTGTCTGTGTGTTCTAGGAAATGGTAGTCGATGCTCGTCGTGGAGGCGAGGTTCTACTTGTGGTTTTGCCTGTAGTCGCTATCAGTTTCTCTGGTGGTTGCTGCCTCGCCTACCAGAGCTTTGCGTGTCAATGGAGGCTTGCCCCGGAGAGGGTTTCTGTGCTTGTGGCAGCGGAGGCTTGTGCTTCTGTCACGAGCGGGTAGGCGAGCGGATATCGAATATCAGTTCCGTCAATTTCATCTTGAGCTGAGTGTCGAGATTGAGCTATTTTCTCTCCCTCGGGATCTCTACTACCGCCTAGCAACCTAGTTGTCGGTCTGCCTTTGGCAGAGGTGCCATTGAGCCTGCTAATTTTTGTATGCGCTCGCGTCTAGATTGTGTTATTTTTTGGTTCACTCTTGTATTTCGTGATGAAATTTGTAATACCCTCGGGTGTTGGTTATGAATGGAATCGACTTCTTTCAAAAAAAAAAAAAAATTGAACATCAAGCTCCATCTTGATAAATCGTTAAATTATTATTGTTCATTGATGGATCATTGACCTCAGTCAGAACTTCTTACTTTTCTTTTCTTTGATATTATGGATGAATACCTTTAGAATATACACTTTTCAACATTAATTACACATAATGATTAGTGGTTGATTTATTCCAATTTCACCACCTTGAATTCATAAAATGGTTCTGACATCCCTATCATCAAACACCGAATTTATATGTGATCTTCTTGAATATTCTATTACCTTTATCATTAACAATTGTGTTTTGGTGTTTGGGTTCAATATAGAGACAAGGTTTGGGTGCAATATAGAGACAAGAAAACTGACATTTTTGGCATTAGTTTTGCAGATGTATTTTTTTCCCCATAAACTCTGTATTTCTCCTCAACCCAGTTATCTGAACCATATAAACACTTGTTTTATGTTTCGCGATCGGAATCTCAGTAGTTGGATGGTTCAATAATAATTGATTTTTATATAATCATAAGAATAATTTTGTGGTACTCCCTTAATGACATCGATGGGTGGGAGCCCAATGGTTTCATATGGCACATGGTGTACACATGGTCGGTCTGATGTTTTCAAGCCCACATTACAAACCAGTGGCTTCAATGAATCGTATGGGATTAGATCCAACCCAAACTTACGTGTCAAACTCTATTAGCTAACACTGACTTTTGGTGCAATTTCTAGGAAGTGTGGAGATGGCATGAATTGGACTGTTGAAATTAAATTTCCATGTGCACCATGTGTCTGGTGGGAGGCATATGGCCCTATGAGGGTCAAGTGATCGCTACTTCACTTGGGTACCTTCTTTTAAGCTCATCGAATGAAAAACAAAGTACATTTTTGGATAATAGTACTGTTTTTCTACAACTCGAGATTCGGATTAGCTGACGAACACCTTTGTTCTCGTTCCTTTTTTGTTGAACTTCTATGTGTATGTAATACACAAATAGAAACGTTTTTCTAGACATTTTGTTGTACGAGTTTGGAGTCATCATAAGTGTCATCTGGTTCGACTACTGTGAATGAATGCAACCTTTCTAGCCTCCTTAAGTGCTATCTTTCTACACATTTTCTTGTACAAGCTAGCTTGGAGTGAACACAGAGCTCCAGTTCTAGCGGTTGTAAGTGGACACTTATGTGTTAGTGTGTGAGGTTTCAAGTTCAAGTTGATGGAGCGGCGTTGCCTGCCGCAATAATTTAACTCTACTAAATCTACCAACGTCCTATCGGCTGGTAAGGGGGAAAAAAAGTACTCCATTTTGGAGTGATCATAAATGCTCTACGGGGAAAATAAGATATGTTTGTACAAAAATTTCTCTCACAATTTTTGTTGTACGAGTTTGGAGCGACCATAAGCGTTGTCTGGTTCGACTAAAATGAATGCAACTATCCGGCCTTTATAAAATAAATGAGAAATATAATGTAGTACTGACTTGTATGACTTTGGTCTTTTGATTTGTATGACTTGGTCCTTATACTTTAGCTAGTGACTTGATCTTTTGATTTGTAACCCCTTGTAGTCAGTGCCACGGACCCTCAAAAGGTTCTTTTCGTCAATGTTCCATTTTTGTTAAAAATGCTAAAAATAATTGATATACGTGAAGAGAATATGACTTGTCTCGAAATCTGTGTTTAACGCTGTTAGAGAAACGGGAAACTCAATTGTATAATTGTATATAAGATGCGCCAATTAAGCTAAATCTATTACAGGTACTGAAGTGAGATACTCCTAGATCCCTTTCCCCTTCTTTTTGGACAATCTAAATAAGAACCCTATATACGCAAGTGGTGGCTAGTTTATACGGTAGAGTTCTTGGATGTCCCACACTGCATTCCGGAATCGAGTCCCAGTCCCAGTCCCTCCTCCCCATGTAATAGATTAGGAATGACGAGAAAAAAAAAAGTAAGAACCCTATGCGCATTAGCAACCTTTTTCCAATTTTCTGGGCTACGCCTCTCTCTCTCTCTCTCTCTCTCTCTGCCTCGATCTTTTTCCACAGCCCAACCTATGCCTTGCTTTATTTGCAATTGCGGCACAGTTATTTGCTCTGCCCTATTTTTTTGCCGCATTAACTTCTCTTGACCATATGGATTTAAGCTTTTGCAATGAAATGACAATTCTCGTTTCTCATAAAACCTTCTCTTGACCAAGAAATTAAAGCATATAAAAATAAATTTGCACGAACCTCCCCTGAGGTTTCTGACAAATACACTGCACTCTCAACTTTTCAATTTATTGTTCTAGCCTTTCTTGAATTGGAATAAATTAGCTCATTTAGATCCATTTCGTTAGTCTTTCGTTAGGTTTGTGGATTCCAAGTTCGTGACCTTAAAACATACTTTGTGTAGTTCCCATTTTGCCCATAAATTATGGGAATTCATGCCAAAAAAATTAAGACTTTTGGGGAATTAATAAATTGGTTGGAGAATAATTTGATTTGGGCAAATGTACGTAACGGGTGCTACAACTCAGGGGGTGTTCCACTAAGGTGGTTTTTTTGAAAAAACTAACTTTTCACGGTTTTTTATGTGATGCATTGTGAGAGAATGACCTGTCTCGGTTTTTGGAAAAAATAGTTTTTTTTTGTTAGTGGAACACCCCCTCAATGAATTTACTCTCCAATTAATTTAGTCCCAAAAAGTATTACTTCCTTCGTATCAATTCTCCAGGAAAACTTAAGGGCAAAATATGAGCTACAAAAACTTTATTTTCAAAGGGCATGACTGAATTAATAAGAAAATGTAAGCAAATTGGGTTTCGTTACTCGATCCGGACAGGCCGGGTCGGTTCTTTGACTGCATACTGTATACAATGATAAAGGAAGAATATTCATACATAATACCCAAAAGGAAAATAAAAACAAAAAAAAACAAAAAGACAGCATAAATCCGGCAAAAATTATGGTAACAAACATGCCCTACGAAATCTTGTTTTTCCCTTCCATTATGTAAAAGAGGTAATTGAGTAAAAAGTGAATAAAAGCAAAATCTCATCGGTCCCCCTCTCTCTCTCTCTCTTCTTCTTCCTTTTTTTCCCGTTTGAGGTCAGAGGTTTCCGGGCCACCTTACGCGTATTTCAACTAATTCTTTTCCGATCCGGTCAAGGCGACCTCCACGCCGAAACTAGGAAATTTCCAATATAAGCTCTTGTAATAGCCTGGTCCCAATATATTGTCAAATTTCAAACTTAAATTTACAGCTCGTCTATATTATCGCTCAAGCTACCCCTCGAGTTCTTATCTCTCTCCTTGCTTGTTTGTAGGTCAAGGTATGGAAATGATTGATGGTTGAAAATCTTTTGGGGTACCCCACCTAAATCTTCCTAATCAATGAAAGAAGTAGTTAATCAGAGATGACAGTTAAAGGCAAAATAAAAATTAAACAGCATCCTGAGATTAGTTCTCTAATCACCAACTAAATGCATGCTTTCCTTACTTTAATCATCGTATAAAGTGGGCCGGTGCAATCACATGATCCAAATGGCGCTGCTTCTGATTCAGTTATAAAAGTTGTGGCAACTCAACATTAAATGTAGTTCCTTAGTTCATAACCAACATAACGTAAATGGCCAACTTGTGCTCACCTTTATAAATACTCGGGAACAATCGCAATGTCCACTAGCGGAACCCCATGTAAAATCAAAGCAAGTTCTGTATAAACTAGCACCAAAAGCACCTAAGAGGTTTCGGACATAAGACCTTGAGCAAATACCTAAGTTTTTAAGTCTTGAACACTAGGGCAACACGGTGAGGGTTTAATTGATTGAAATTAAATTCTTTCCACCTTAGGTAAAACCCCATGGTTTCCACCACCCATTGTGGGCCCTATCGCGAGTTGATTTCAGTAATTTGAATTGTTCATCTTGTAGGACCCTCAGAGTAGTATGTCTAAGTAAAAATTTAGCTTGATTGAATAGCGATAGATATATAAAAATTAAAACTTGGTTACTAATATAGGGGGTCATTGTCACTTTTAACTATAAAGTTATAGACAAAACTAGACCTTCTATTTTATGAATCAAAAATCTGGCGTGGATGACCTCTTGATCGATGCACCTTGTCTGTCGCTCAAAAATTTGGCTAAAAAATGAATTTTCCGAAAAGTATCGATTTGCGAGATGAAAAGTTGCAGTAATTAATTGTTCCTTAGATTTTTCTAAGTCCAACGGTATATTCGGATGGCTTTTTTGTGTAGGACAAGGTTGTATTTCGGACTTTTTCTTCGGATAAAGACTTGCAGTTTTTCACCTTTTCACTAAAAATAGGAGGTCCAGCGGCTCAAATGGGTCAGCGCGCGGCTAATGGGTCCAACGGTGGAGGTGGTCAAGTGGTAGAGAGTCCCGTGGTTCAAGGTGGTCACGCAGTATAGAGTCCCGTTGTTCAAGGCCCCGCAGCCATGGATCGATCCAGCGATTCGATGCCATGCGGCTCATGGTCCAACGGTTTGGCTTTAGCGGTTAAAGTGGTCCGGCGGCTCAGGGGTTCGCTGTTCACCTGGTTTATGGTCCCGTGGCTTGGCACCTTGATCGGGCCGGCTTGTTCCGCGTGTCGTTCTTTTCTCGTTCCGTGGTCGGCCTTGCTTGTGCGGCCTCGCCGCGCGCGGCAAACCGTGTCATGCTCGAGTCAAGCCACTCTCGGGCAATGCTATATATGCTCGGTTCAATCCATGCTCGGTCCATGCCATGATCGGGCTAAGGCCTTCACTCGGCCGAAGCCTTCTTCAGAAGTGATTACTCCGCATTCCGCAATCCATGCATTTCATTGTATTTTTTTTAATACTTTAAAAATAATCAGAAAATTTAAAGCAATGATATGTTATTTATAATTCTCCGCAATCCATGCATTCATTGTACATAACTTACTGAAGAGGCATGCATGATGCATGATACGTAGTATTACGTATCCATACACACACTATCACCTTTCAATTTGGAAAAGACTATAATTAATACACATCCCTATAAAAGTTACGAATTTTTTTTTTGTAAAAGTTACGAGATGCACCAAAATGTTACGAATCATAGAAAATGTTATGAATTATATTGCTGAAAAGTTACGAAAAACTAAAAAAATGTTACAATTGCCGATGAGGTGACACAATCTGGACCTTATAGTAAGTGTATATGATACACACAAATAAGGGGCGTGTATTGTAGCTATTTCCTTCAATTTTCATACATTTTAGAGAAGGGGTAAATTTGGAAAGCACGATTGTTTTGTTGTTGCAGCTTTTGGAAAGCACGTGATGATGGGAGCCACTATTAACGTTGTTGCTTGGGACATAATCTTGTTCCCGAAAATGTCCAACGAAGGTCCACTCATCGCGTGGTATTTCAACACTTTTATTTATTATATATTGTTACAAGTCTAGCACAATGTGTAAAAGATAAGAGAGACTTGAGCATCACGTGACAGTGCTCTAAAACTATAAATAATTAATCCTAATGAAGAAATAGATTCAATGATTTCATTGAAAGTCAAAACCAAGAGGAGGATATACATTCTCATATGGGTGTCTAAACATCCTAAATTTTTTTTGTTCCTAATGCATGTAATTTTTTACATTTTTTTTAGCTTTGTCTTTGTTGAACACCCTACGCGTAAATATTCGAACACCTAACCCAAATAAATTTGAAGAATGATAGGCGCGCAATATCTCAAGATATAAGCGCCTAAGTAGGGCGAATTAGCGCATTAGAGGCGCGATTTATTCCATTTTCCACTTGATGCGGTGTTGTCTTGTGTTTTGGTTTTGTTGTGTTTGTTTTGTAGGAAACGGGCCGAAGGAGCACGTAAAGTGGACACATGACATTGGGCATGCTGGGAACCGGTGGGGCCCAAGCAAGGACGAGCAAACAAGCCAAAAGCATTTTAGAGGAGTCGGTATCGATACAGGGATTGTCCTGTATCGATACCCAAGCACCCATAGCTGAACAGAATGTCTGGGTATCGATACCGAGAGCCCTAAATGGGCCGTTTGACTTTGCCATGTGTTTTGACTTCGGGGGGGATATAAATACCTCGTTTTGAGGCAGAATTAGGGTTCCAACTTTACTTTGTTTTTCTTCCAATTAGGAGCCGACTTTTCTTGTGGAGATTCTACTTTCCGGGTTACCTTTCCATTAAAGTTTTACAGTTTTATTCGCGGATTCTCGCTTTGCTACGGTAACGTTTCTATTTCTTTACTTTAATCTCAGTTCGCGGGGGTTTGTCCGTGATCTGAGACCCGAAACTTTGGTTTAATCATTATTCAAGCTTAAAAGCATGTTTATTTCCAGAATTTTGTTATTCGTTCTAGTTGATATGAGTGAGTAGATTTATCAGTATGGTCGCGGGGTGATTACCACACCGTGGCCAGGGATGGATACGCTCTTGCTCCGAATTTCATAATTAAAAAGAGTAAAAGCAATTTTAGGTTATTAAAGAACTTCCGTGGACGAATCCGGGCATCGTCGGAGCCCATGTAATGCGAGGTGCGGGGGACCAAAACTCGTTCTTCGCTATACATGGGTAAACGGCGACCACGAGGATTCGCATCTTTCGGGGTATCTTTTTCTCTCTAAAATCAAACGTTTTTTGAACACCGAACGGAGCGAAACTGTCTGGACCTGGTCACCGTGTTATGAACCCTACAACCGTACTTTCTTTTAAATAATTTAATTAAAATCAGTTTTTCTCTTAGGTTAATTAATTCACCAACTCAAATCACAAGGGTGGCTACCTAAGAGCCGTGTTAAACATTAGCAACCCGAGTTTTTAGTCAGCACTTTCCACCTTCTCTGTGGATTCGATTCCGGTCTTACCGGGTATTGTGCTACACCGGTCTCCGCCCTACGCTTGGGGCAACCCATTAAATTAGGTATAGGATTTCGGTCAAGCATTTTTGGCGCCGTTGCCGGGGAAGGCAAGAGGTGTTAAGAATTCGGGTAGTTAGTGTCTAGTGAATTTTAGTTTTAATTTTATCTTTCTTCATTAAAAAAAAAAAAATTCTAAAAAATTCTAAAAAAAAAGTGCTAGGGAAACAACTGGGTGAACGAGGTGAGAATGGAAGAATTCTGTGAGATGTGTGAGTGTTGGGGGCATTCTGTGTATACTTGCTCAAGCTTTTTATGCATACAAGGAAGCTTATCAAAATAATCAGGCTAGGGAGAGTGTTATTAATCAGCGGTGGGATCCATATCCAAATACGTACGAGCTAGGGTGGTCCCACCACCCATCTTTTTCAGGGTGGTATTCCGAACCCCCAATGCCACCACAGGCACTGCCTTTGCCTCTGCAAGAAATACAATCGTTCGAACCTGCCCAAGATCACATGCCCCAATTTGGCTCTCTTTTCCAAGACCCGCAAGGGTTTGATCCTTATTCTATTGGCCCACCCCCAGAGCTGACTTATCCCCCTCATGATGAGGAGTTTGAGGAGATGGTACAAACTATTGTGCGATCGCAGATGACCCTTACCGTGGAAACCACCCAAGCAATTGAGGACCTTAGGTCCCAGTTGACTCAACTCACAGAGGCAGTGGGACAAGTCCAACAGGAGTGGGAGACATTTCCCTCTCCGCCTCAAGTCAATAGAAGAGAGGAAGTCGACCCACTTCTCATTGAGGGACGGGTTGATGATCGTTTGGAGGAACCCTCCGAGTTTGGAGGGAATGAGGAGTTCACTCCTAGGGAAGAGGAAGTAGGTCTGCTTAACGATGTTGAGCAGATTGACTTGGTCTTACCACAGTCCTCTGAATTTGGAGGGGATGAGGAGCTTATTGCTGGGGAAGAGAGAGAAGAGGAAGTTGACCACCTTGTCATTGAGGGTGGGGTGGATGATGGTTTGGTGGAACCTTTTGAGTTTGGAGGGGATGAGGAACTAACTGCTCAATGTTTCACCCTTGAGTCTAATGTAAAGGTCGAACCCCCTCTCATGTATCTCCCACTGCTGATCCGTTCTGCCTACATTTTCCTTTTGCGCTCCTATGAGTCTAGAGAACGAGGAGCTCACTGCCCTCCGTGTGATGGTCCGATAGAAAAATCTCCCACTGCTGAGGAGTGGGACATTGAGATTGATTGTTTGCAGTCCTTAATGGACGAGCAAGATAGGAAGTATGGGTTTGAGAGTGAGTCTCTTATTTTGGGGGACCAAGACTTTGTTAAGGAGGAATTAGTTGAGAAACCAAACTTGGCGGATGAGGTTTTGGTAGAAGAGTCGAAGTCGACGGTAGTGGAACATATTGATTTCCTTGGTGTTGAAGATAACGATTTTGTTTATCTTCCTTCTATTGCAAATTATGTCCACAACTCGAAAATTAATTTGGGTTCACGTGAGCACTTAGAGGCACTTCAATTTCTTAAAACAATTCGGCAATTGCTTTACTCGAAGTATCTTTTCTTGTGGTCTGGCCGAGTTCAATTTTTAGTGCAAAGTTTAGCGTGGGGTGGTGCATTCATGGGATTCATCTTTGTGGATTTGATTAATTTTCGGATTCCACGTTTCAAAAAAATCTCTCTCTATTAAAATTAATTCAAAAAAAAAAAATTTTTTTTATTTCTTTTTCATTTTATTTACCTTGTGTGCGGATTTCTTTTGTTTTTTGTATGGTCCGGTATAGCCACCTAATTTCTAGCCTTAAATTTGTGTATCTGGGTTTCTAACAATCTTATTGCCGTGTCTCGGATAGTCATAAAAGACGATTGGCTCTGATTTCTTTAAGGAAAAACCTTAAGTGATTTAACCTGTTGAGTCATGACTTACCCGGGATTGTTATGATGACCTTCTCTACACAAATTTAAGTGAGACAATTAGGGAGAAAAGTAGTACCCGTGCCTTTCACGTGACGAAAGTGGTGGATTTCAATGTTTTGCAGAGTCTTTAGTAGCGTTTCTTTTCCTTCTTTTCTTTTTCTTTTGTATAGTGTCTTGCAGACTAACACATGCAGGTTGATTTGTCCAAGTTGGGGGGTCGTTTCTCCACTTACATCTATCTTGTGTTGTCCGCTAGTTCGAGGTGATCTCTTTCCTCTCTCTTTATTTATGTCCTTCTCTTTTAGTGTTTGTGCAATCAATGAGGACATTGCTTTATTCAAGTTGGGGGGAGGGATTACACTTATCTTATTTAAATTTAGAGTCTTGAAAAAAAAAAAAAAAAAAGAAAAGAATTTGGATGTTTGGGTGTAACTATTCTTGGTTGATGACTGCTAATTAGCGCTATAATGGTTGTTGTGCGAGTCGGAGTCTCGATACGAGTTCATGAATAGACTTAAGCTCGTGAACATGATGTTTAGGAAGCACTCAGTTAGCCGTATCATCTATAGTTGGATAGTGTTTGATCACTTGAGTTCATGCTTTTCACGCGCACTGTCCCACTCTGAGCATTCACTAGCCTTGAATTTGGTTTACATATTATTGATAGTTCGGTGATTAGTTGATTGCGCCCACGGGCTAATTGGAACCCCTTTCCTACATTGTGCGCTAAATTGGTATTGCTTATCCGGGCGTTCATTGAGTATTCGGGCAATCGGGGTTTGCTCCCACCGTATTGTTCGCATTACAAGATGGATAGACCTTGTGAAGGCATTGGTTAAAGGTGGTTAGTTTTGGTCTCTCCCTAAAGCCTTTTTGACTCGAGCAATTAAGTCTGAGGGGTCATTTTAAACCTGGTACCCTAAGGCCATCTGGCTTGGGGATGACCGACCTAAAGCTCGTTACATGGGTCAACTAGAAAGCCCGACAGATCCAGGCATTGCACGACCACAAGAAAAAAATGGTAAAAAAAAAAAAAAAAAAAAAAAAAGAAGAAGAAAAAAAAGATTAATCATTATGGGAAGGGGTGAGTTTTAGAGACACACCGGGCTATTGATGTTGTGTGAACTATTTTCGGGATTAGTGAATTTCTATGTGTGATTCTCACTTACACGCATGTTATGTGATAAATCCCTATCCGATCGTAGGTGAGAGGATTAATTTTTGTGCTAAGTTTGCTGCGAAGTTCACTTGTTTAACTTTGTCCATGGATGAAATGTCTTGTCTTTGACTTGCCTGACAGTCACTGTGTGCTTCGAGAAGCTATTGATTGGGTTGAGTGCATCCAAATGTCCGAGTCCTTTGTGTTTTGTGGGTTATCACTGCTGAAAACCCTCACGAGACTTCACTCGTCCTACCGGGGCCGCCCGGGGGTTTAAAAGATCTATCCTTTTATTTATTTGTTTTATTCTTTTCGTTGCTCGGGACTAGCAACCTTCAAGTTGGGGGGTGTGATAGGCGCGCAATATCTCAAGATATAAGCGCCTAAGTAGGGCGAATTAGCGCATTAGAGGCGCGATTTATTCCATTTTCCACTTGATGCGGTGTTGTCTTGTGTTTTGGTTTTGTTGTGTTTGTTTTGTAGGAAATGGGCCGAAGGAGCACGTAAAGTGGACACATGACATTGGGCATGCTGGGAACCGGTGGGGCCCAAGCAAGGACGAGCAAACAAGCCAAAAGCATTTTAGAGGAGTCGGTATCGATACAGGGATTGTCCGTATCGATTGAACGGAGTAATGTCCGGGTATCGATACCGAGAGCCCTAAATGGGCCGTTTGACTTTGCCATGTGTTTTGACTTCGGGGGGGATATAAATACCTCGTTTTGAGGCAGAATTAGGGTTCCAACTTTACTTTGTTTTTCTTCCAATTAGGAGCCGACTTTTCTTGTGGAGATTCTACTTTCCGGGTTACCTTTCCATTAAAGTTTTACAGTTTTATTCGCGGATTCTCGCTTTGCTACGGTAACGTTTCTATTTCTTTACTTTAATCTCAGTTCGCGGGGGTTTGTCCGTGATCTGAGACCCGAAACTTTGGTTTAATCATTATTCAAGCTTAAAAGCATGTTTATTTCCAGAATTTTGTTATTCGTTCTAGTTGATATGAGTGAGTAGATTTATCAGTATGGTCGCGGGGTGATTAACACACCGTGGCCAGGGATGGATACGCTCTTGCTCCGAATTTCATAATTAAAAAGAGTAAAAGCAATTTTAGGTTATTAAAGAACATTCGTTGGACGAATCCGGGCATTGTCGGAGCCCATGTAACGCGAGGTACGGGGGACCAAAACCCGTTCTTCGCTGTATGTGGGTAAACGGCGACCACAAGGATTCGCATCCTTCGGGGTATCTTTCTCTCTCTAAAGTCAACCGTTTTGGAACAAACGAATGGAGCAGGTAAATATTCGGACCTGGTCACTGTGTTATGGACCCCACGACCGTACTTCCTGTTTTATTAATTTAATCAAATTCAGTTTCTCTTTCAACTTAGTTAATTCACCAACTCAAATCACAAGGGTGGCTACCTAAGAGCCGTGTTAAACATTAGCAACCCGAGTTTTTAGTCAGCACTTTCCACCTTCTCTGTGGATTCGATTCCGGTCTTACGGGGTATTGTGCTACACCGGTCTCCGCCCTACGCTTGGGGCAACCCATTAAATTAGGTATAGGATTTCGGTCAAGCAAAGAACTAGCTCAAAAAATCAGCCCACAATCCAAACCAATGAAAATTAAAAACCATAAGAGACTCCAAAGGATTAATTACATGTAATAATTGAATAGCTTAAATTCTTTTACATCTTATATTACCTGTAATAATTTTATCTCAGGTATCAAACGTTTGAATACGTAGTCCTATATCGTGCTCTGTTTTTCTCTGAACAACAATCAACTCTATATCTCCAAAACATAAGAGTATTCATCAAAAAAAAAAGAGAAGAAGTCTATGTAAACCTATTCGCCAGTCCCTTTTCTACAATAAAAACTAATTTGTTTATCTATCGGTTTAATTTTGTTTGACCTAAAAAATAGAATTATCGAAAACATGCAATTGCGACATATATCTTACATCTTTTCATATTATTTGTCTCATCATTCAAACTAATATATAAAAAAATTGTGTATATATGGCTAGTTAATAGAGTTAAGGTAAATTTTAAACACCCTGTTCAAAAATTTTGGAGCCGCCACTTTGGTGAAAACCCGCTCAAAATGAAAAAGGATAAACCCACTTATTAAAAAAGATTCCATCTTGGGCTGTTTGTTTAAAGTTTAAC